>CAUYNB010023952.1:0-98371 GCA_963574225.1 Lagothrix lagotricha
CGTGTGCATGTGTCCTTATAGTAGAACAATTTATAATCCTTTGGATATATACCCAGTAATGGGATTGCTGGGTCAAATGGAATTTCTATTTCTAGGTCCAACAATGAGAACACATGGACACAGGGAGGGGAGCATCACACACTGGGGTCTGTCGGAGGGAAATAGGGGAGGGACAGCGGGGGGTGGGGAGCTGGGGAGAGATAGCATGGGGAGAAATGCCAGATATAGGTGATGGGGAGGAAGGCAGCACATCACCCTGCCATGTGTGTACTTATGCAACAATCTTGCATGTTCTTCACATGTACCCCAAAACCTAAAATGCAATTAAAAAAAAAAAAAAGAAAATCAATAACAAAACAGCATTTGAAGGTTGGAGGGCCAGTATATTCCGGTGAATTGGTGGTAGAAGCAGACCTTGCTTTTTGCAACTTTTCTGGATACTAGCAGACTAACCAGCCACAATGAATCCAAATTAATTCAGCAGGGTGGGATGGGGATATGTGCTCTCGGTTCTTGCTAGAACATTACAGCATTGAAATTCTTCTTACGATTTGTTTCAAGCCTCAAATCTGTATATCACTTATCCACTGAATTGAACAAATTGAAAGTGATCACATTTAGGAGCTGTTGGTGGGAGGCTGATGCTTCCTTCTCTTTAATAACATCTTGAGAGCTAATGGGGTTCTCTGATGTTCCTCAAATTCATCCTCCCTCCCTCTGCACAAATGAACTCAGCTGGAGGTCAGGATTATTGATGTTTAAATGAGTACATTTGGCTCATTCCAGCATCTATCTAAATGAACACTGATTTGGTGCATCGAAACTTAACGATTTATTCTGCATCCAGGTGAGAGGGGGCATGTCACGACATTCACACTGGGATGAAGACATATAGAACACATGTCTTGCAGCCAAAAACTGTTCCAATTAAATTCATTTCTTGGATATATCATAGATGGTTATTTTGAGGTTGATATGGGGGAACTTTAAGAATGTGCTACTGAGGATAGAAAAGTAAAATAATAGCTAGAGAAGGGAAAAATCAGGACGAACGTCCAGGTGAGACTACCAGCACTTGCCCTGTCAGTGTTTTCCTACGACTTCAAGGCCCCTCTTAGGGGACAAAAGACATAATGCATTTTGGCTTTGGTGACTGAGCTTAGAAATTTCCAAGATAAAATCATGGAAACTAAAGTTTATTCCTTGTAAATACCAGTAATCTGCCATGACAGAATTCCTCCCCGACCCTAGGGGCTGCCTACAGACACTCTTTTCTCAGCTTCACTTCCCAATCTCTCTTCAACCTGCTCACACTAAGTCTTTGACCCTATCAATGGATTGAACTCGATTTTGTCAAGATTTCCAACGATCTCCAAGTTTCCAAATCCAGTGGTTGATTCTCTTCTCTCATCTTGTTTGAACTCTCGACAGCTTCGGGGCAATGCTGCTGATTTCCTTCTCTTCGAAACATTCTTTTGTCTTATCTTCCATAAGAGTATTTTTTCCTGGTCCTTTGATTTCACTGATCATACCCTCTGGTCTCCTTGGCTGATTCTTTCTTCTCCACCCAACCTCTAATTCATTAGAGCTTGTTCTTAGTTCTTCAGTCTTTTTTTCTCCAGATTCTCCTCCTAGCTGATCTACTCATGTATTTAAATAAATACAGCTTTTATACTGATGTCTCCAATGTTTATATTTTTCAATCTAGACCTCTCCTCTGAGTACTAGATTTATAAATCCAATCGTCTGCTTGGCATCACCAAGGTACCAAGAGAACCAACGTGATACTTATTTCCCAACTCCTCTTCCAACCCCTCAACATCATATTCATCAACAGAGCCTGTCCATTCAAACTCTACAATAGACCTTGCTAGGCCATTGCTATCCTTAGTCTTGGCTTATTTCATCTTCTACCTGGGATAGTACAACCACTTCCTAATTGATCTTTTCTTCTTCTGATCTTACTCTATGCTACAGTTTGTTGGACATACGGCAGCAATTGTCTTGTGTACAACCTTCTACATTTTCACACTGCCCCTAGGATAAACCCAAGCTCCCTGTCATGCTCACCAAGCTTTGCTTGCTGGGGCCCTTCTTACTTTTCCAGTCATTTCTTACCATGCTTTCCTCCTCATTCACCGTGCCCTAGTCAAGCTGACCTTCTTTAAGTCCTTGGACATACCACACTTCCTTATGTATCAAGGGTTTTGCACGTACTGTCTTATATGCCTGGAATAGTAATTTCATCTGTAACTTAATGACACTTATGGACCAGGTGAATTTCAAATGCTTTCCATGGATTATCAGATTAATTTTCATATCACCCACCCAAGGTAGGAACTGTTATTCTTCCATATAATAGATGAGGAAATTTACTCACAATGTACTCATATGAATGCTCTTTCTCCCTTTCATGTGACAGCTCTCTCTGTTTTTTAGATCTTTGTTTAGACATCACTCTTCAAAGATGCTTTCCTTGATCCCGGTATCTAAAGTGCCAGTTTCACCTTCAGTTCCTTGTTTTGACTTCTATAGCATTAATAATAACTTGCGTTTCTTTGTTTACTTGTGTTTTTGCCTGTGAGGACTGGGATTAGGTCTCTCTCACTCACTGCTGTATCTCCATGACTCAGAACAGCACCTGGCTCCTAAATCTTTGTTGAATGAGTGAGTGAATGATTACCTTCCATGGAATTTAGTCAGTGACCTAGGGCGAGGGAAGGGAAGGAGTGGGAGGGTATCGTTGTTGGAGACACTAAATAAATCATAGATGTGGTGCCCAGGTCCACATGATTTGTCCCATTCCATTCTGTTCCTCCAGAAACAACCATAAAACAAAATAAAAAAGAGTGGGAATGAGCTTAAGGAGAAGATTGGTTACTGGTAAACATTTATCTCATCATGGCCTACGGCCTAAAGTAAGAAATATCTATTGGGCACATACTGAGTGGGAGAAATGGCATAGACAAAAGTGTGGAGGCAGGAATCGGTTTGATGTGACTATACTAGCCTGTGTGAGGTAGGGAGTTTGGCTGTGAGTGCAGCAAAAGATAGCTTCAAAAAATCATGCTGGGGCCCTGATACGGTTTGGCTCTATGTCCCCTCCCAAATCTCATCTCGAATTGTAATCTCCACATGTTGAGGGAGGGACCTGGTGGGAAGTGATCAGATCATGGTGGGGGGTTTCCCTACGCTGTTCTAGTGATAATGAGGGAGTTCTCATGAGATCTGATGGTTTTTAAAGTGGCAGTTTCCCCTGCACTCACTCTCTCTTGCTGCCATGTAAGACTTGCCTTGCTTCCCCTTTGCCTTCTGCCACGATTGTAAGTTTCCTGAGCCCTTCCAACACTTTGGGACTGTGAGTCAATGAAACTTCCTTTCTTTATAAATTAGCCAGTCTCAGATAGTGTCTCTACAGCGGCATGAGAAAGGACTAAATACAGACCCTGAATGCCAACTTGGGGACTGTGGATGGGAATCACTGAAGGTGAAAAGCCACTAAAAATCTTTGCAAAAGTAGTTTGGGGATTACCAAAAATCATAAAACTTTTAATATATTACAGATATTAGCTATACGGTCGAATGGCCTTATGGTTATGCCCTCAGTTTGCATTGAGGGAAGTTGCAAGAAACTTGTTTTTCTCTATGCCACTTACTGTGCCCTCTATGAGGACACACAGTGTCCATGCGAGTAGAGTGATGTTGGGTAAAGTTAGCACATAATTATCTAATTGCTAATTGTGTTTATGCCTATGAGAGGGCTAAGAGGGATTTGGACATCAAATTTAAATAATTTAAATGATTGTTCAGCTCTCTTCATCTTGCATTTCTGTGATCACTCCCTGCCTTTATCTTGCTATTAGATGTTGATTTTTTCTTTATTTTAATGTCGTTATTCTTGTTTTTATTATTCTGTACTTTATGTATTTTTATAATCTCTCACAAATTATTTTTGTTACAAGGGGGTACCCTTTGATTAACATATACACAAACGAAACGTTCCACAGGCTTAGAAATATCTTTGGGGTATATTATCCTTGTTTTCATCACTGCAAAGGTGACAGTGTTTATTTGACATGAAATTGGCATATGGATAATTGTACCTTTTTCTTTAAACCAATTTCCTTCATTCTTGTGAGTCATTTGGTCCTCAAGAGGACCGAACTGGATTGAGGGGGTGGGGGAGGAATACTAGGGTAGCACCTTCCTCAACTCTCACGGGGCCTGATGTAGAGTGTTAAAAATTTCCAGGGAACTGCCGTCAACTTTAAAAAAATTATTAAGTGGTTATAGAGGGAGGTTACATCTCAGTGTGGCTCTATACATGCTGAATGGGCAGCTGTTCAGAGGTCTGACGCATCTAGGTGTTAGCATTTCTCATTCTCTTACAACTTTGCAATTTCCCTTTCCCACACTTTTTTACATTTTAAGAAAAGATTAGAGTGATGTTCACTGGTTCTCTAAGTGTGGGTCAGGGATCTTTGGGAGTCCTTAAGACCTCTCCGGGGGTCTATGGGTCAAAACTACTTTCAAAATAACATTAAAATGGTATGTTTTTCACTTCCATAGTCCCATGGTGACCAAGACAAGTTTTCTAGAGTACTAGAGGCTGCCTCATCTGTGACACCACAAGAGGCTGAATACAGAAGCAGATATTTTAAAAAAGTAAAAACAATGCCACTCTTTTCTAAAATTATTTGTATTTTGAAAAATATACTTTAAAAATCAAACTTTTAACATGAAGTGGGTTTATTATGGTTATTTAAATGAATGAATACACAAATATTTTAATGATATCTCATTTTAAATTTTGATTATGGTAAATATTGTTAGTGTTAACAGTTCTTATAAAAATGAAAAAGAGAATGTATTAAACAAAAGCCCTTTGGTGTCCTCAATAATTTCTTTATGAATATAAAGAGGTACTGAAACCAGGGGGTTTGACAATCACTGCTTCAAAACTTCTAGCATACCAGTAGTAACCTTTTATTTGTGAAGGTGAGTGTAATTGAATCCAAAGATTGCACTGGTGGAGGGAGGTAAAGTGGTGAGGGGCTCCCATTGAACGGAAGGCTCTTGGGAAGCAGAGGCTGCCACCTGCCTGAGCTATCTTTGTCTCTCCAGTGTCCAGCATTATATCTAGCACACAAGAGCAGCTCAATCCAATGTAAGTATTGAATAAACTGATGAGTGAATGGTAAAATACAATTCACCAGAGGGAAATGTACATTTGAAATGGTATACAAGGTCTAATTAGGGCTAGTCCTGCCATCAGCAATCTGGATGAACTTTTATTCATTCGGTTTTCAATTCATTCATTTATTCAACAATTATTTATTGAGTGCCTATTATGTATCAGGCCTGACTTTGTATAAGTCAAAGTATGTCTGCAATTTTTTCATCTCTAAAAAGGAAGCTCAGACAAACTGTGAAACCCCTTCTAGCAATCTCCTCCTCAGGAAAATACAAAAACTCTTCTCTTTGTCTCTCTTGGAAAAGCTAACACAAGAAAGAAGATAATTCTCCTTAGGCAAAAAGTCACTGTCTCCTTTAGAGCAACCGCAGAAACTTAAGTGACAGATGGTCTACTGCGTTGGTGTGTTTTACAGACAGAAATGGTCAAGTTTGTGAATGAAAAAAATATAAAGTATGAAGTCAACTCAGTCTATTTTTCCTAGATTTATTTAGAAGCAGGCTTCAACTGAATAATTTTAATTTAGGAAACTTGGAAACCCTACTGGTTTCCCTCCCCTAACAGAAAGATGATGATCAAGGGTCTCTTGTGAGAAATCTGAGGGATTTTGTGCAGTGAATGCAAGCTTGGATACTTGTTTCATTGCTCTAAATGGGCCATGACTTTGGAGAAAATGAGTGCCCCTTTTCTTTTAGTCATTTGTCCACAACTTCTGTTCTGGTTGGCAAAGTCTTAAGCATTAAAACCCCACATGTCTGTTTCTTGGGGCCTTGTGTGGATAGCTTCCCACACGTATTAATTTTCTGTAGGTTATGTTACAGTAACAAGCAACCCCCAAATCTCAGTGGCTTACAACAAAAGTTTATTTCATGGTCACATTTCAGATTGGAATGGCACTGCTACTGCTCCAACTATCTTCTTCCTTGTAGAATGAAAAAGCAGCCACCATCTGGGATAACCTTCCTTAAGGAAAATGAAAAAGAGACATGGTTGAATCATACAATGGCTCTTATGTAGAATGTCGCATATGTCACTTTGGCTCCCATTCAGTTGGCCGAAGCGCGTCATATGCAGCTTGAGGTCAGTGGGGCAGAGAATAGCGCCTTCTCACAAGGATTTTCTGTATAACACTTGGCAATAGGCAGGAATGCATATTTCTCAGAAAGGAAGAGTGAACAATTCAGAACAATAGTACAGTCTAGCTCACTAGTCTTTCTTTACGGGATATTGTATACATGAATTGTTCTCTCTATCCAGTTTATTTTACTTTGTAATCTCTAACATGGAAAGGAGATCACAAACTTCAAAGCTCTGCTATGGGCCTGCTAGAGCACAGTTCTAGATCATTTTTCAGAATCAAAGATGGTTCTTGGTCTTTCTGCCATGGAAGTAGGAAAACACAGGAAAATGAAAGAGCACCACCCTTCACCAAACAGAAACAAAATAAACACGCAGTCGCTACTCACAGTTCCTGCTTGTCCCCGGCATACCACAAGGAAAGAAGCAGTGATTGAGAGGTCTGGCTAATCTGCATTTTCTCCTTCATTTCTGGTGCTTTCGTTGTGAAATCTCCACCTGTTGTGTGTCTGAGCTTAGATGCAAGCATAGACAATGCCCTGTCATTGAACTGTAGAAATGAAGATTCAAGGAAATGGCCCAGAAATACAAAATACATTCATCATCCCCTTTCCCCCAAACCCTCCAATCCCTCTGCTTCTGCTTTAATTTAGGCCATTAACATTTTGCACCTGGACTATTACAATTGTCTTCTAATTGGTTTCTCTGCTTTCATATTTATACCCTGATAATCTATCTTTTCTCCACTTGAGTGAGTTTTCTAACATATAAACGAAATCATGTTACCGCTCTGTAAAAATTATTCCCCAGCTTCTACCTGTTTGAGCCACAATTTAATAGCTGAAAAAATGGAATAATATCTGCTTCGTAGGGATGGGTATGAGGATAAAAAGAAATACATGTAAAGTGCCTAACACAGAATCTCAACAAATGGCAGCTAATGATTATTGTCATGATAAAATTCAGAGTCCTTTAGCAACATTTGACAGGCCCTCCAGGTCTGGTTGTCAACAACTTCATCAACTTCATGTGGCTACCCCTCTCCACCCTGCCCTCTCTACCTGCACCCTATGCTACAGCTTTGGTAATCTACCCTCAGTTCCCTAATCAGACATTCTGTTCTTCAGTCCACAGCACTGCCTAAGTGCTGATCTCTGGAATTTATTCCTCACTCAGTCCACCTGGGCCCCCCTCATTAGAATGAAGATGCATTTCTAAGTCTCCCACAATCTGATGTTGCTCCTGACCCCTCTAGGAGAACTAACTGCTTCCTCCATTGACACCCCATGGATCGTGCCACTTCTAAGGCTGGATTGCCTTGTCCTTTTTGTGCTTGTCTTTTCTGCTACTGTGTGCTGTCTGAGGGCAAAGACTCCATCTTAATTATCTCTCCATATGGACCACAGAGCCTAGCAGGTAGTAGGTGGTCAACAAATGCTTTTTAAATAAATGAACATGGTAAATAGAAAAAAAAATGATAGCCAGGAGGAAGAGGCTGAATAAAAGACAGATTATCATCAAGCAAAGGCCATGCTAAGATTTGAAGATTTGAAGCTTAGAGTGAGAAAACAGAGTAGGTCTGTATTTTGTATGGTAAGTGGGTCAACACAGCCTTAGGTAAAACTGGTGTTAGTACCTTAGTCCTTAGGAAGATAAATTCATCATGAAAAAAATCCTGAGTTAAGAACCTACAGATGGGCATTTTCTTAAGATAATAAGTGGGGTTTTTTTTTTTTTTTTTAAATATATGTGTTCCTTAGTATCCTAAATCTTGACATGTCATGCTGCGCCTGGGATTAACCAGCCATCTGAAGCTGAGTAGGAGTGCAAGAGTAAGATTAAACAAGTAATTCTATTTGTCTGCTGCACACGCCATTGTTGAGCTAGAAAAATTAAATTCCTGTTTAAGCCTTTCAGCATGTTTAATAAATGTTTCAGGTGGAAAAAAACCATGTTTGAGGCAGGGAGGATCAAGGGCATTCCCTGGGAATGACATCTTTATTAACCTCACAGAGTAATGCAAGCCTTGCACCTGGGATGCCGGTTGGGAAATAGGGGAGCAGCAGCAAGAGAACCTGGCAGGCAAGGGCATGGAAGGTGTTCCTGCAGCACCCCCTTCTTTCCCCGTGATGCAGCGCAGCTTGGAGGACAATGGTCTGGTTTCAGCATCAGGCGGGTGTGTGTTCAAATGCTGGTTCTGCCACTTTGAAGCTGTTATCCTGGACATGTTGCTTGTTACAGAAGCTCTGCATTCCAGTTTTCTCAGCAGCTGCCATTTATGGAAAACTTTCTTTGCACTATACGGCATAGTTAATCTGCTTTTACCTTTTTTTTTTTTTAAATTGTGCTAAGTTACACATACCATAAAATTTACCATTTTAACCACTTTCAGAGGCATTAACTACAATCACCATGTATCTGCCTTATTCTTACTCAGTCCTATGAGGAAGGTGTTATTATTATCTTTCTTTCACAGATGAGGAAGCTGAAACTCTGAGAAGTTAAGTAATGACTCTTTTAAGATACTTGGCACATTTCAAGTGCTAATTATGAGGAAGCTATTATTATTATTATTTTCTTTTCAGGCCACAGGCCAGACATCTTATTTAGACCATTAGGGAGGGAAAGAAAAGAATGGAAATTCTGAATTTCCAGATGCACTAGCAGATATATCTGCGTCAGCAGAGGAGGCAGTGAAAATAGGCGGCACTGCCCAGCCCCGCCTCTGGTGCCAGGCAGGTGCGCATGAAGATCTTGGCCTCAGCGTGGATCTCTCAGGGCTGCCCCACTCCAACCAGAGCCCCAGGGGGAAGGAAATGAGTTAAGCCTGTCTTCAGACACGTTTGTATTGATTCTGTCAGTTTCTGGCTGCTTGCTGACAGGAGATAGATGGCTCATAACGTAGATAGGCACAGCACATTACGTCCCCATCTTGGGGCTCCTAAATCATTTTGAAATTTTAAATTCCCTAATCAATATTTTATCCCCAGCACAAGGCAGTGATCAGGACTTCTTGCAGAGACATGTGCTCATACACTGGGACTCAGTGGACATGAGTGGCCAGGGGCCCATCCGGATTCTGGGGAGGACTGCAGACAGTGTTCTTCCTGAGGGCAGTCATTTATTGCCTGCCAGGACCAGCATGGTCCTCAGAAATCATGTGGTCCGTGTACTCCTTTAAAGGGGAAGAATCCTGAAGATGGAGAGATGGTGTGGTTGAACCTTGATCGCCTAGCTTGTAGCAAAACTGAGACCAGAATGTGGCCTTCTGATTCTGGTTCAAAGCTCTTTCCATGAAACCATACCCAGCAGGGTGCCTGGTGCATACTAGATGCTTAGCAGATTTTTGTCTGGTGTTGAATGAATGAATGAATGCTAAAACTTGGGAAGAGCCAAAGTCTGTGCTGAATAAGCCTTCATAGGTATCAAGCACATACTAAGTGCTGGCCACTGTTCTAAGTTCTTTACGTGAAAAATATCAGTCTCCCATAATAATCTCCCATGAAAAATATCAGCTCCCATGAAGCAGGTACTATCGTTATTCTTATTTTGTATATAGCATAACTGAGGCATCAAGGAGATGCGTGGCTTGGCCAAGGCCACACGGCCAGCGAGTGAGAAGCACCTGCATTGGAATGCAGGCATTGGGGCCCCAGAGCTGGGCTCATAACCGCTGTGCAATGCTGCCTCCCACACAGATGGGCCTTGGTTTTCCCCAGTTGCCTTATCCATATCCAATATGCCCATGTTTCATCACAAGGAAAGGACTGAGACAAGAAAAAAGAGACCAGTTCTGTGACCAGCCAGTAGATCTGAAGGAAAGCAATCTGCTGTCAAACTCGAGGTTTCCAGTGGTGCGCGGTGAAGAAAGATTCTGAAAGCATGGGGCAGCCTCGAAGGCGATTAGAGGAAGCAGCAGCTGGATGGGAGGACAGGGCCCTGCTTTCCAAGGCTTGCAGCAGGAAGTAGGTGCTCAGCAAAGGAACCTTGATGATGCTGGCAATTGGCAGGGCTGCCGAAGTGCGGCAATAGAGCCTCCGAGAGAGCGAAAAAAATCCTAGACCTTTCCACTGGCTCCCACAGGCTTCCCTACGGGACTTGGTCCCTCCTTGCATTTTTCTCTTTCCTTTCCTTCCTCTCGCCCCTTGTCTTCACTCACTGTGCCCTTGGGTTCCCACCTCAGTCACTGCCTCATCACTGCTGTCCCTTTGGCCTGCAGTGCTGATCCATATGCTGTCCCACGGCTGGCTCCTTCTTGTGATTCAGATCTCAGCTGTCAGCACAAGGCCCTTCATCCTGAGCAGCTAGGATGGTGCCCACACGTGGCAAGTAATGAACAAATGTTGCCTGAATTAAAGAAGGGAATTAAGGGATACTTTGAAGAAGACCCCTCAGGTGCCAGGCAGAGCATGCTGCAACTAAGAAAGTCGAGGTGGAAGGGGATGTTGAAGTAGCCCTAATGGAGGGTCATGGCCTCTGAGCAACCAGCCCCCGGGCCAGGGACTCTGCGTGCAAGGGAAGTTCATGCCACGTTTGGGCAGCTCTGACAGCTGCAAACTGCTTTCTTTTTTGAGTATGAAACTCGACTCCTGGTGGCTTCTACCCACTGGTCTTTATTTCAATCCTGAGCCCCGTGAAAGTGATGCTCCATCAGCAGAAAGCACCTGAGACACAGGGAGCCCCGCCGTTCCGGGCTGACTGTGCAGAGTGGAACGCAGAGGGAGTAGCTGTCGGGTCTGAGCTGCGGGGATCTTATGATACACAGTGTTGCGGTTTTAGCTGTCAGAGTTCGCTTGCTTTTCCAAGGAAACATGCGGGGAATTCTGGGTCAATGTTCTCACATTCTTCCTAAAGGAGAAGGAGGTTTTGCCAAGCAGGGGAAAAAATGCCAAGGAATTGGCTATTTTCCCTTTAAAGAGCCCTCTTACGAATGCAGGGGTAATAATAATGCACTCTTAACGCTTCCACATTGTTTATAAATTGTAAAGCCCTGTTAGGCATATCATTGGTGCTCTCATCCATCTTATTAGATATCTGAGACAAGTATCACTGCTTTCAGAGAATAAAGGACTTGTCTAAGACGACTCTGCTAGTGAGAACTCAACACCCTGTCCCTTCTCAAATGCTTTACTCACACACTACGGAGGACTTCAAGCTTATCTGTGATTACAGAGAGCTGTGCTTCTCAAACCTGCATGTGCATAAAAATTGCCAGGAAGCTTGTTAAGCTTGTAAAACACAGATTCTCAAAGATTCTTATTCCACAGGGCTGGGGTGGGGCTGGAAACTGTGGAGTTCTAACAAGCTCCCAGGCGACCCTGATGCTGTGTGGGACTGGCATGGACAACCCCAGCCCTGCCCACGTGGCCGAGGCTGGCTGCCATATCACTATCTCTCTGAACTCTGGTAAGCAGCAGGTAAAGCTTGTTGTAAGCTGTTGCAGAGAGTGATTAATTTCACCCCACAATGACCCTGTGAGATAACTAGATTTATTATTCCCATTTTAGGTTTGGAGAAGTTAGCTAGCTTGCCCGAAGCTCATTTGGTAAGTGGCTAAGTCCAAGTTTAGCCGAAATTCACAGCAATGAATTCAACCACAATGGTTAAGTCTCTCTCCTTCCTGGAAGTGAGAGAGATTTCCGGCTAACTGGGTCTTCTCTTCTCACTGAAAGAAGGACCTGGGATCCCACCGGGCACTAATATCAAAGCTGAGGTCCCCTGAGTTTAAGAAAGGGAATAAACTTTCTAGGAGTCACAGGTATCCTGACAGCTGGGTGTTGTCTATACCATCTAGTTCATAAGGTATCAGGTCATACCCACAGGGTGACACACAGGCCACAGCAGCCCTGGGCAAACTTGCACACAGTCAGGTTGGGGTGGGAGCTCCAGCCCCCAGCATTCTCTAGTTAATTCCTGCCCTGCCTTCCCCAGGGGCCTTTCAGAGCTTTCCTGCTTTTTGATGTTTAAGCAGAATGAGGGTTACTAAATTCTAAAAACTGATATGTTAGCAACTTCAGGACCTCCTCCCACAGATCTCTGCATTTAAAAAAGGATTAAGAGAGGAGGTAATGACCGACTAACAGAATTCGTTTGGAAACGCTGCAGTTCTGACATGACTGTCAGCAGGCAGGGGAGGTGGTTTGGGATGGGGGTTGGGGGTTCTCTCTTTCCTCCTGGTGCTTTCCTGTCGTAGCCCTGGGCACAGGTGTGGTTCTGAGGTTGTTTGTAGGATTGCCTGTTTAATGACTGACGTCTCACAGGACTAGAAGCTCCGTGACAAGTAGACTTCATCTCTTTTTCTCTTACTGTTGCCCCAAATGAAAACATGTAGTGGATTTGAAGCTTAGTCACAACTCAGATGTGCAGAATGCGACAGTGTTTTTCTATAACTGTCACTAGCCCCATTTTTGCTATTGTGGAAAGATTTAATCTTGACACTTAAAGATAGCTTAGTCAAATTCTGGCTGAATGTGTAGTCTCTTTTCACTAATTGCTCAAACAATTAAAACTCAGTCACTTTAAAATTCAAACTTCTTATCAGGATCATCTTCCCTTCCCAAGTGTTCTTTTCTCCTCTCCTATTTGGAATGGCACCTGGTGTGCAGGTGGAAGCTTATGGAATTATGGCAACAAAGGAGGGGAGAAGGTTTCTGTCTGGCGTGTGTGTTGATTTTGGTCCTGGCTAAGTCGTGGTGTGCAGTAGTTGGTCCTGGCTGGCCTGGGGCCATCATCCTGTGTTCTCACCGCATTGATTGTCTAAGTGTCTCCGGCTGGTATAACACACGGTCTGTCTTGTTGGTTCAGTCCATGTGACTCTGCCCACTGCCCAACCAACTTGTGGCTTTACTCAGTTCTTGCTATCCACCATGATCCTCTGAAATTTCCAGGTTACATGTATGTGTGTTCACGTGCATGCGTGTGTGCAGGTGTGTGCAGTGAAGAAAGCTGTACCCTCTCCAATAGGGTGGAGGATCCTTTGATGAGAGAAGGGAACCTCTCCCCCCACTTAGAATTCTGAAAGGCAACCACTTGGGCAGATACCCTGGAAGGGACAGGTGGGGTCCTTTCAGGACATTCATCTACATATAACTCTCTTCTGTGATTTTCTTTAAGCTTTTCCTCCTCCAGTAGGGGAAAATTACTACCACTCCATATCTTCCATTCTGTCTACTCTGTGGAGTTCAGAAAGACCCATTTTCTGAAGAGCCTGGCTCTGACACTGAGAAGCCAGAGCTTTCAAGATTATTGTGATTTTTGTGGATTTGAAAAAATTGAACTTGAATGTCAAATCCATTGTTTCCTGAAAACTGAACGTTTTGTTCTGTCTCCTATCCCACCCCATCTGACTCCCCAAGCCATGGATGACTCAGACCCTGAGGGAGGGGGGCCTGTGGGCAACACAGGCTACCAGATAACCAGGGTTGAAAAATACATAGGATGATGTTTCAAATATTGTCCTGCTTGACTGTGGAATGAATTTATGAATTGAACAGTGGTAGTGTGGAGTCAGAGTGAATTCTCAGCTAAAATTAGGGTTCATTTTGAGGTCTTCATGAGGGAATGTATTTTCTTCCTGGGTTCACAAGGGGGCATTCAAAGGCAAGAACTTCTCAGTGACATGCCTGACCTGCCTTCTTTCACGTCTCCATCCGGGAGCTTAGAGGTCTCTGTTTACTTTCTCATGGGGGAAGATAGACTGCCCAGGTGAGCTTCCTTTGTCTAGAAAGCCTGTAAAAAGCTATGGGAGGACTGTGGGCCAAACAACAAATCAAAGGTCAGAATCAAAGATTAATCACTCTAGTGGAAGTTTAAAGGAAGTCCTTTCATAGGACAGAAAACTTGAATGGGGGAGGAGTATCTCCTAG
This sequence comes from Lagothrix lagotricha, assembly GCA_963574225.1. Classification (NCBI taxonomy): domain Eukaryota; kingdom Metazoa; phylum Chordata; class Mammalia; order Primates; family Atelidae; genus Lagothrix; species Lagothrix lagotricha. Next base: position 14,137 of record CAUYNB010023952.1, read on the forward strand.
GTTAAAAGTCCCCTTCTCCCACATCTGGGCGGACTCCGTCTCTGGATCCCCTTCCATGACAGTGTGGGAGCTGCTTTTCTTTCTCCTTTTTCTCTCTCTGCCTAAATAAATTACTTTCTACAAAACTCTCTGGGGTCTGATATTTACTTAAAATGAGCTCACCGCACCTTGAGGGGTCCTCACCCACATTCTTGGGTGAGCGAAGGACCAAGGGCCTGGGAGAACACATCCTACTGGGGAGCAACGTGAGCCCATCATCCACAATTTGGTCACACTCAGAGCCTCGGAATGTTGAATAAAGGAGGCCTGACTGGGGACTCTAAGACATCACACACTAGGGAGAGCCCAGAATAACATGATGACTATCACGACCATAATGCTTCATTTACAAGAATTTTTCCTGCAGACTATTTTATTTTATTATTTATTCTTCATCTTATCAATCAATGACATTGCATGAGGGATAGTGTCAGGACATGTTCCAATGTGAGTGGACAAAATTTATTAAGTTGAGAGTGTTTATACATTTCCCTTTTTCTCCAACCCGTCAAAATCATCTTGCTATCTAGCCCATTTTCTCTCCTTTTTTTTTTTTTTTTTAATAAAGAGAGAAAGGATTCTTATGGGTTGAGAGAAAGCTTAAATTAATCTATATCATAAAGTGCTGAGGGAGAGGGCAAGAGGATTTGGAAGAAAGTCTCCTTTGCCCACACTCCTTGCCACCCCTTCCTTTCCCCTCTTCCCTGCCTCTCCTTCTCCCTTCTCCCTCCAATTTCTCCTCTCTTTCTCTCCCTTTCCCTCTCCCTCCTTCCCAGACATTCTCTTCAGAGCTTTGAGCTTCTTTCCCTCATGATCTAACCAGAAGTGACAAGACCCCCAAGATCTGGATTCGGGTTCTGGAGAATCAGGAGCCTCCACTGGGACTCCAAGCCTGAGTTTTACACTTCACTTGGCTCCGCCTGGGCTCTGCTGTGGGGGAATTGGGCATTGGCCCAGCTAGTAATAAAGTGGTTCCTCCATTCCACTGGGCCATGATTCCTCACATGCACTACTCCCTCAAGAATTCCTGAATAAAGAGCAATTGTCAGACTGGAATTTAGGTCACCCTGTGTCAAGCACTGGGGTCAGTGGTGATCAAGACAATGGATCCAGCCCTCCAGGAGGTCCCTGTCCAGAGGTGGAGAGGGACAGGTGCACAGGAAATCACAGCATTGTATGGTACGTGTTGTGCCAGGGATATGTGCCAGGTGCTTTAGAGCACCTCAAGGACATCCAGTCCTTCTGACCTGGACAGCTTCCCGGAGAAGTGGGTTTGAGCTGGGAAGGTGGTGGCACTGGCAGAGTCAGGGAGGTGAAGAGCTGTGTTGGTTGTGGAGTAATCTGATGGGAGAGATTGTTTTTAGGGAAGTTGAGTAGCGCTAGCAGGGGTGCTTTTTTTTTTAAATTTAACTTCTGGGGTACATGTGCAGATCATGAAGGATTTTTACATAGGTATACACATGCCATGGTGGTTTGCTGCATTGATTCCCCTGTCATCTGCGTTAGGTATTTCTCCTAATGTTATCACTCCCACTCCCCCCACCCCCTGCTATACCTCCCCTATCCCCCGCACCCCTAAACAGGCCCCGGTGTGTGATGTTCCCCTCCCTGTGCCCGTGTGTTCTCATTGTTCAACACCCACTTATGAGTGAGAACATGTAACGTTTGGTTTTCTGTTCTTGTGTCAGTTTTGAGAATGATGGTCTCCAGCTTCATCCGTGTCCCTGCAAAGGACATGAACTCATCCTTTTTTATAGCTGCATGGTATTCCATGGTATATATATGCCACATTTTCTTTATCCAGTCTATCATTGATGGGCATTTGGGTTGGTTTCAAAGTCTTTGCTATTGTAAACACTGCCGCAACAAACATACGTGTGCATGTGTCTTTATAATAGAACGATTTATAATGATGGGGTTTTCAAATAGAAACAAAGAAATGAGCATCTAGGATCAGGAAGGGGAATCAGGAGTAGGTAGAGATGTGGGCGTCATCTCCTTGGAAGTGAGAGTTGGAGCTGTGAACAGGAGTGAGGCCAGGGAAAGGAGAGGAGAGAGGAGGGCAGAGGGCCAAGAGCAAACCTAAGAATATACCCTAGTTTGGGGGCAGAAAATGGCAGGAGGGGCCAGAGAAGGAGACAGAGAACCAGCAGGTATGTCTGTGCAATCTGCATCAAAGCACCAGCAGGCCTGGGGGCCTCCTGGTGTTCAGGCAAAGAGTACGCAGCCCACCCTCGCTTTGTGCTGCTGTTACTGTGCATGGTATTCATCACAGTTGCCGCCTTTTAAGGGATTGCGAGATGGCAGATGCTAGGCTAAGCACTAGGGTCTGAGATAATATGTACAAGAGTATACACTAGGGTACAAGGTTGCGTACACTAGTGCTTAGCCTACCATCTGCCAAAAGAAATTTTCTTTTTTTGAGGCAGGCTCTCACTTTGTCACCCACGCTGGAGTCCAGTGGCATAATCTCAGTTCAGTGCAGACTCAACCTCCCAGGCTCAAGTGATCCTCCCTCCTCAGCCTCCCAAGATATTGAAAAGTACAATCTAGTTGCTGGGACTACAGGTGTGTTTGGACATGCCCCATGAATTTTTTGTATTTTTAGTGCATACGGGGTTTCACCATGTTGCCCAGGCTGGTCTCAAACTCTTGAGCACAAGCGATCCACCTGCCTGGCCTCCCCAAATGCTGGGATTACAGGTGTGAGCCACCGCGCCTGGCCTATCTCATGAAATTCTTAAAAGAATTCCATAGGACAGACATAGTGTTCCCATTTTACGGAACAGATAACAAGCTCAGAGAGGTGAAGTAGCTTTGTCAAGGCCCTTGTGTCATGTCTCACAAGCGGAGTCAGAATCTGGATTGGAATCCAGGCTTTTGAAGCCCACGTTAAGAATTGCTATTCTTGTCCTAAAGGACTTCTCGAAGTGCAGCATCAGCCTCTCCAGCAGCTTGTAGAAATGCAGCGTGTCAGGCTTCATCCCAGATTTACTGCACCAGATCTGCATTTTAATGAGGGCACCTTATGCACTCATTAAAGTTGAGAAGCTCTGCTGTACGTTACGTCTGCTCATCCCCAGCCTTCTCACCATGTGTGAAGGGTCCACTCTGCCCTTCATTGTTTGCTTCCTTTCCTCTCCTCCAACCCTTCTCTGATTGGACTTGGGCGTTGTTTGGTTTACCTCATAAAGACCTGTTCTGCTCTGTGATGACCACAGGCTTGCACTTAAAAGTCTTGATTAGAGCCAGGCGTGGTGGCTCATGCCTGTAATCCCAGCACTTTGGGAGGCCAAGGCGCACGGATCACCTGAGGTCAGCAGTTGGAGACCGGTCTGGCCAACATGGCGAAACCCCTTCTCTACTAAAAATACAAAAAATGTTGCTAGGAGTGATGGCAGGTGCCTGTAATCCCACCTGCTCAGGAGGCTGAGACAAGAGAATTCCTTGAACCCAAGAGTCGGAGGTTGCAGTGCGCCGAGATTGCACAATTACACTGCAGCCTGGGTGACAGAGTGGGACTCCATCTAGGAAAAAAAACCGTCTTGATTAGCTTTGCATTGCATGTCCCTGTGGCGCTTGAAGTTTCTCAAAGGAGTGGTTTGTCAGGAAATCATTGGTGTGAAGGAGCCAGGCAGCTTTTCGTTGGTGACATTCTGTCCCGGAAGATCAGGCACTGGGCTCCATATCTGTTGCTCCCCAACTGTGCTGATCAGATCCGATCTCTGTGATCCTGTTATTCTGACTGAGCACACTCAAAGCCCATAAGAGCCCATCCTCTCTCCCTACCTGCCCAGGGAGGTAACCACTGCCCTTGTGTGGATGTTCCCTCATTGTCTGCCTGCAGAGAAAAAGGTACTCAGCAGCTGTTGGGTGTTATGCCCAGTCACTGATGGACATGAAGCATCGTGGTAACAGTTACTTTTCATCTAACACCTTCTGTGTGCCAGGGACTATGCTAGGTTTTATAATTCTCACTTTATAGATGCTGAAGCTGATTCTTAGGAATGTTAAGTGACTTGCTCAAGGCTACATGGTAAGTGGGTAAGCTGGGATACCATCCCATGTGCGTCTGACTCTAAAGGTGATACCTTTCCCACATCACCTCCTTTTTAGTTCCTAATCTCTCTTGGTTAAAGGGACAGAGTCACTCAACTTTGAATCCTCGCGAACATCAAGTGTAGTGGTGAATTTTAGCACACGTCGGAATCAGCAAGAGGGCTTGGTAAAACACCGTTTCAGCAGTTCTGGGGTGGAGCTGGAGCATTTGCCTTTTAATAAGTTTCCAGATGCTGCTCCTGGCACAGGCCACACTTTGAGAACCATTGCCCTGGTGAAGCAGGCAGGCAGGGAAGGCGAGAAGTGTGGGCAGCAAAGCCCCTGCTAGTCCCATCCCCTCTGCCCCATGGCTGTTGCAGGGTGATGCAGTGGTAACAAGCTCATTTATTGCTTTCTGAATGTTTTTCTCAGTAGAGCAGAGCATTGGTTAGTTGCATGTTTCAGTTCCGTAACTACCCTTAACTGGGCAGTGTTTAGGCTGGGCCATTGTCCTAAACTTGTAAGGGTCACCTGCTAACAAGCTGAGGATTTGAAAAGCATTCGATCACATAAGTAAAGGCCTGGAAAAAGAAAGCATGTTTATTTATGGGCATTTCCCAAGAACCAGTGCTCTAGTTCAGAGAATTTAAAAAAAAGCCCCATTCACTCAACTAGATGGCTCATCTGAAATTGTTGAGATTTGCAAACAATGGGATTAATCATTTGCCTTTCCTTGGAGTTTTCTATATTGTGTATAGCCCAGGTTTCAAAAGGGGTCACATTTGAATTTCCATTGTGGGACATACTGCATGTTTGGATGGCCCACTAGGGGTCCTATCTGCATAGAAACCACTAGGCGTTGTGGTAGAGAGAGACTCATGATATATGGAGCAGTGGCACCAGGAGCACTGGGCTGTGGAGTTAAATGGAGCCCGTTATGAATCCTGGCTCTGCCATTTGACAGCTGAGGGTCTGTGGGCATATTACTTAGTCTGTCTGAGTCTCATTTTCTGCAGAATCAGGGTTGATATAAAAAAATATTTAAGCACTAGAACTAGGAGAGGCATCCACCAGTCAGAATGGATGGGGGCCAGATCAGAAGCAAAATGCCAGCTGTAAACAAGCCAGAACTGAGATGGACTCCTGGCTTGCATTTACAGAATGATGTGCATCACACATGTGGTTTATCTGTATGCAGGGAAAACAGGTTTTACTAAGTAAGGAGGAGGTTGCGGTGTGTATGTGTTATGTGTGCACTCAGAGAACAGCACGAAGCTTTCACGACGGTGAGGCCGCACGTGCTCTCTGGCTGTTTCAGGACCAGGACAGATGCCTCTGTTGGAACACCTCCATCATGAGCACTTTGGCCTGCCCTGCCTCCTTCCTACAGATAGCTGGTGAATGTGAAGCCAAGACTAAGAGAGAGGGTTTCATTGGCTGGCACTTCTTACTGTGCTATCTTTGGAGAGGTACAAGGCTAGAAACTATCTGAGATATTGAAACGTACAAAAGGTTGGGTAGAGGTCTCTCAATCCAGACACAGTACGGAGGGACTGATACTTCTTGCATGGCTATGCAACCACTGGCTGCCCTGGTTAGGAAATAGGACAACACTAGTATCTACCTCATTGGCTTGAATCGAGAAGGAAATGAGATAATGGTGTGAAACACCTGGCACATAGTAGGACCACAACAAAGAGGAGCTGGATGTAGGATCATTAATTTCCCAGGCCTCTGCCTAATGGGCAGGCGCTCTTTAAGGCTCAGGAGGGCTCAGTCTACTGCCTGAGGGCCAGTGGAGCAAGGGGGATTTTACTCGCAATGCTGTATGGACCTGACTCATTGACTCCTGAGTCAGTCCTTACGGGAAACTTACATCAAGTTCTTAGATAAGCTAGTCGTTAATCTGGGAAAATAAGTAAATAAAAATGTTGTCATGGTGGGTGAATTTAACAAACAGTATAGAGGAGGTCTTCTGTCTGGGGCCTTATCAGAGAGTTACAAGGTTGGTGGGAGGAGTGTAACCTCAGTGCAAGCAGCAGCGTGGGTGGCCATAGAGGCTAGGCCACAGCTGGCAACTGGGAGAGCGAGTGGGGCAGTGTCTGTGAGGGTGAAGGAGGCTGGCCATAGGGCAGATGCACGCCCCAGTGTCATCTCAAGGTCAGGTGTGACCTCTGCCCACTCTTGCAGGGAAGTGTGGCAGCCATGAGGGAGCAAGTGGAAGGAGGAGGGTCTCACTTCATTCAGGCTGCTTTGACAAAATACCACACACTGGATATCTTCTAAAGAACAGAAATTTACTTCTTACCGTTCTGGAGGCTGGGAAGTCCAAAATCAAGGCACTGGCAGAGTCGGTGTCTGATGAAGGCCAGTTGCCTGTTTTGTAGGTGGTGCCATTTCACTGCATCCTCACATGGTGGAAGAAGTAGAGCAGCTCTCTGGGGCCCCTTTCATAAGGTCACTCATCTCATTCATGAGGACTCTGCCCCATGACTTAATCACCTCCCAAGCCCAACCTCCTAATATTATCACCGTGAGGGTGAGGATTTTAACACAGGAATTTGGGGGATATGTAAACGTTCAGACTATAGCAAGAGCATCTTCATTGCAGCCCTAGGAGAAACTCTGATTCAGGCTGCTGCCACACCCCCTGGAGCACCTGGGCTCCAGCCCTCTATTTGCCTTGAGCTCTTTTAGACTGCCATTGCCTGGGAAACAATCACTCAGCACATCTATATCTGTGGACATTATACCTGCCCTTACTTCCCTTGGCCATGTCAGACATTGAAGTCCTTATCTTGACTCTTGCATTATTTTACAAGTTGGCCATGCCCTCCTTTGTAATACTCTTTTGGCTCTTGAATAATGTGATGTGGCTGTTATAACGAACAGCCCTTCCTTCAAAGTCTCGTTCCTCCACCTGCATCTTTATTTTTGGTGCCTGTTCTAATTTTCACTCTAGGTAACCTCCTCCACACTCCTCAAGGACCCGTCATGAGCCCTACTCTCTCTCTCTTAAATATTTGGATGCTCTCTGGATATTTCCTCTTTGGTTCTGGCCAGGATTGTTCCACTGATCTCCTAACTCAGGTCCAGCTCCTGGCTCACTCTCCTCCACTCCCCACTCCTCCTGCTAACCCGGTTTCCTTTCTAAATTATCTGTAAGGTCATATCCCCAGGCAGCTTCAAGGACTCACCATATCTGCATGATAACTGCTTAGTGTGGCTTAAAAGAATCTTAAGCCACACTGCTGGGGCCTTCTTCCTTGCCAGCCTCATTTCTCGTTTCTCCCTCGAATTTTTCACCCATATCTTGTACCTGGCCTCACTAAACCTGTTTCCGTTTCTCAAATGCCCCGTGTTCTTCTCCATACCTTCAGACATGTTGTTCTCTTTTTCTGGAATGCTCTTCCTCTTCGATGTGCTGGTGACTTCCTGACTTTTCAGACTTGGCTATAGCAGCACCTTTTCTGTGAAATGGTATCTGACACCCAACGCTGGCCTCATGGACACGTGACCTGTGTAGTGCACAGAGTCCCACACTCAGAAGGATTCTGCATTTGGTTTAATGTTCTGCTGCCACCATTTAACAGTTCTTCATCATTTTTGAACAAGGGACCCTGCATGTTTATTTTGCACTGGGGCCCATAAGTTATGTCTCTAGTCCGGCTGACACTTCTGACCCCCACAGCAGCAGCGTACATCCAGTGCAGTGCTAACGCTTCTTAGGTCATGCTGCAGTTTTTTTTTTTGTTTTTGAGATGGAGTTTTGCTCTTGTTGCCCAGGCTGAAGTGCAGTGGCACAATCTCGGCTCACCACAACCTCCACCTCCCAAGTTCAAGCGATTCACGTGCCTCAGCCTCCCGAGTGGCTGGGATTATTGGCATGCACTGCCACACCCAGCTAATTTTTCTTTCTTTTTTAGTAGAGACAGGGTTTCTCCATGTTGGTCAGGCTGGTCTCGAACTCCCAACCTCAGGTGATCCACCTGCCTCAACCTCCCAAAGTGCTAGGATTACAGATGTGAGCCACCGTGCCCAGCTTACAGTGGTTATTTGTCTGTCTCTCTGTGGACTCTTTGAGGGCAGACAGTGTCTCTTGTTCTTTTCTATTCCACAACATCCAGGGAATCAGTGACATAGTAGGAGCTCAATAAATGCTTGCTGAAAGAACACATTGACATCAGTGGTTCCCTTTTCCTTAGTCTGTGAGAGCTACCTTTCTCCTTTAAGGAGACCTTAGTGAAAAAAGCTTTGGTCTGGGCGCCAGAAACAGAACTCTAGTTTGACTTATTTTTTTTAAACTTGGCTTTATGATCTACGTGACTCTGTTCACCTCTGGGGTCTTAGTTTTCTTATCTGTAAAATGCAGGACACGGCTGAAGAGCCCAACATATGACGAAAGGGCAAGCTGTATCCCCCACGCCCCTCACCGCCACCTCCTTTTCTAAGTTCTGGGTCTCTCAGGACATCCTTAAGCATCCTCATCCTTGATCCTACTTTTTTCTCACCTTCTGTCTCACTTCACCTCTTTTATTTTTTTCCAACAGGAAAGGCAAGGCCAGATGATTCACTCAGAAAAAGCAGTATTTGTTGACATTTGGGGGGAAAAAAATGAAGAGAAAAGTCAAAGATCCTTCAAAATCTTGGTGTTTGAATATTTAAAGACCATGGAAGCTGGAAATGTTGACAGGCCTGGTGTCAGCCTTCCTTCTGATTTCTGGGCCCATTATTTGCTTCTGTAGAAAAGAAAGTAGATCACTTCAAGGGGTCTTATGCAGAACAAATTTGCTGCTCAACTTTTCTGCCTGCCCCTCCTCCCCGGGCAGCCCTGTGGTGCCACTGCAGCTGTTCTCTGAGTGCTCCATGTCCAGGGTGGGTGGGGGGAAAATGAGTTGGGAAGAGGACCGATGAGGAGGACCAGGCTCTGCGATCCCTCTCCCACTTCCACCACTTTCACGGCTTTTCCATGTTGGGATTCTGCGTAAGGTCTTACTGGGAAGAAGGGTTGCGATGCAAATAAATGCATAGCAGCGTTTGCCTACTGACTTGGAGGTAGAGCTTGGCCTGGGTGTGGGATCCTGGCTGGTTGTACTGACTCTGGGGAATGAATAAAAAGGAACACAGATTATTAATGCTTCCTGCTGTTATTGAAGAGTAGGTTTCCTAGATTGGCCTCTTCACCATTTCTCCCTGGCCCCAGGCTGGGTTTTGGCAAGGATCAAACGCCTTGGCAGAGGCTAGGACAGAGCTGTGGATAGCACTGCTGCAGATGTTAAATGGCTGTGGAACCCTCTTCCTTGCCCAAGGGCCTGGACGCTTGCTATGTGGCACGTACGGCAGGGTGGGAAAGGAATCTCTGCTGGCTGTGAACACCTCCACGCTCCTCCCACTAGACCCAGTAGTATCTTAATTATTTTCCCAGAGGACCTTCTGGTCAGCCCTTGGAAATGTGACACCCAGCCCTGGGAGGCTATGGAACAGGGGAAGGGATGTGGCATGGAGCAGAGGCGGCGTGGAAGTCTGGAATCCCTGCAGACCTGGGGTTAAGTCCCAGCTCTGTTTCTTAGCTAGCTCTTAACCACTTGTGCTTGGTGCTGTGTCAGACCTTGTCGGGGACAAATAGGGATTTGCATTCCTGTTGGGGAGAAACAAGTCCTCACTTGCTCGGATGGTAAGACAATTCTCTTACTCTCTATCTTCTCCCCCAAAACAAGCCAGGGAGAGCCCCAGGAATTGGGAAGGAAAAACTGGGCACAGTATCCCTCACTGCTCAGGAAGGTTGGGAGGGGACAAGGCTTTTGGTAGAGTAATTAGTTCAAAATGATGTTAACAGGAGAAACAGTAGCTCTGGTGAGGGATTTTGACAGGAAGAGAATCCTTGCAGTTTGAGATGTGTCTGCTATGTTTAGATATTTGGGGAAAGAATAAATTGCAAACTGGAATAGTGGAATCCAAAGTCCTTCCTCCCCGACAGGGACCCTGACACCCCAGACACATACCCAGCAGTGCAAACTGGGGGCAGAGTAGACCCATCTTTGACTCATCACAGGTAGCAAAGCTATACGATGCATGGAGGAAGGGAGTGGGTGCTAAAGCGGGTGCAGGGAGAGAGTAAGAATGGAGGGGCAACTTCGGGAAGTGGTTAAAAGGGACTAAAGAAAGAGAAAGTAAAAGCAGCTTAGGGAAGGAGAGCTTGGACCTACAGAAGATCCCTTTGAGTTCCAGTCTGTGTGTAGACTGCAGGCCTTGGGGAAGTGAGAGAATCTTGAGGTGACCAGGAATGCCTCATGGAACAAACAGGATTTGAACTAGACCTGGCAGGACCAAGGTGGATGTAGCTGGTGAGGACATTTCCCGTGCAAGGCTAATGTGATTCATATGGCCCTTTTTAGGTTCAAGCCTCTCCTGCAGTTTTCTTTTCCCTGTCCTCTACCATTCCCCAAACAGGGCTGCTGAGCCCACAGCTTTTATTGGGACGTGGCAGGGACCACGGCCCCCTGTTCTTACCAACAAGAATGGAGCACTTACTCAAGACCGGGACTGGCCCTTTCCGGGGTTTGGAGGAAACACAAGCAGGCCTTGCCCAGTCCTGGAGTGGAAGCGGTGGAAGGCATATTTCACATTCATGTGAATTATGACACAATTATGTCAGTGTGGAAGTGGGAGCCTGTTGACTTTAACAGCCCAGCTGTTCCTGTCTTCCGGACAGCAGTCAAAATATCTTCCGAGCAGAGGAGCGAACAGTCTGAAGTTCTAATGAGCATCCTCTGGGATGTCATGGAAGAGTCGTATGTTACAGTAATGTGGCCCTGGGGTCCTCTGTGCTCCCTCCCTACAAAATGCAGATGGGAACTACTAAGCTTAGCTGTGTTGGGAGCGATGTCCTAAATGTCACTATCTTGTGCTAGGAGTTTGTCCTGCATTTCTTGAGACTTAAGGCCTGTATTATAGGAGTGTCATTTATTTGGGCCTCCCTCTGCCTTACTTCCCTTACCCCTTATCTCCACTTTAACCTCATTATGAGGAAGTAGAAGCAAAAAAAACAAGCCTCCTTTCTTTCTGAGAATGGCAAAGTTTGCATGTTTGTCCCCACCAAATCTCACGTTGCAATTTGATCGTCATGTTGGAAGTGGGGCCTAATGGAAGGTGTTTGGGTCATGGGGCGGAAATCCTCAAAGGACAGATTGAAGCCCCCGCTCAGGCGTGAGTGAGTTCTCACTCTATTAGCTGTCTCCAGAGCTGGTTGTTAAAAACAGCCTTCCCCTCCATCCTCTGTTTCTCCTCCTGCCATGTGATCACTGCACACACTGGGTGCCCTTCACCTTCTGCCAAGAGAGGAAGCAGCCTGAGGCCTTTACCAGATGCCTGGTCTTCTAGCCAGCAGAATCATGAGCCAATGAAACCTCTTTTCTTTATAACTTTCCCAGTCTCAGGTCTTCCTTTGTAATGACACAAAATGGACTAAGACACTCGCTCTCCCCAGTCCCTCAGTTATTTCCCTCTCCTCCTCTGATTCTCTGTGCAAGGCTCTTTCTCTCCACTGGGGAGGAGAAAAAGCCCCTCTAATTACCAGAGTTTTAAAGATGTGGCTCCTGAACTTGCTTTTGGCTCTTGGGTTTTTAACTTTTAATTACCTTTGAGTGTCTCACCTTCTTTTTCTACCCACCTTTTGAATCCCATTACTTGTTTCCGGCATTGTAGAAGACACGTCTCACCAAATTAATTGCAAAGTGGAAAAGATAAATGTAGTACAAAATATTATCAATCCCTCTTCTAAAACTAAATGCAGTAAAAAATGGGTTATTCATTTGAAGTCGAGTCCTTTGTCTAATTAATAGCTGAGCTGGTATAGCTGCTTTGCATCTGGTGACAGTCAATACAAGTAGCCAAACCTCTCAAACATGAAAAGCTCACGTTTGAACTTTCACCATAAAGCAGTCAGTATGATTTTTGTTTTTCATAAGTGTACCAGAATTTTGTGGAACAAAAATGATCCTCTTCAAAGTTGTTGTCAACTTGTAAGTACTTTGCACATGCCAGCTGTGTGTTTAGAGTTGATGACGCAAAGGTTCTCCATCAAAGTTTCATCTGGGTTCCATTCATAAACAACTGAAACATGTCAGAAAGTCCAGGATTTCAGCATCTAAAGTGGATTTGCAAGATAGCTCCTTATTCTTGGAAGTGGCTTAAAAAGTCTTTGTCAGATCACATGTCCCAACTTTTAGCTTCAGAAGGTGTCACCACAGTAACCATAACTTCCTCCCCAGGATGCTCCATTAGGTGAAACCCGCGATCACACATCAGGATCAGTTTATACGTCACACAGGAAAAGCGCATTCATCTTTCCACTGTCACCCTCACATTGACCCAGAAGGTTTTTGCCTGTTTTACTCCAAGGACTCTTGACTGTTTCATGCTTGCAGATGAAACGTTGCCGTAACCAGAGGGTATTCAAAGAGTGAGCTGCTGACTCTGAATATGATTTTCAGAGAGGAGCTCAAAAGCATAATGGCAGCTTCACACAAACAGATCATGTCCCCTGGGTTCCACTTGAAGGAGATGGCTGTTGGGTTGAGGACTTGCATACCTGTGTGAAGAGCTATCCCCTAGAGTAACATTAATGGCCATTCTTTATCCTCTCACTCCTCCCAGGAGGCAAGAGTAACTGAATCTGGCGGTGAGTTAGGGAGAAGGACTGGGCTCTATTTTCACATTTGCCAACACGAAAATCTCTTGTCCTGTTCATTGGGGAAGTTTGCATGGCTGACTCCTGTGTATTTGGAGATAAAATATTAGCAAACCCTCTTGGCCACAGATTTAAAACCTCATGGTCAAAGATATTAGTGATATTTTGAATTCTATCTATGTGACTCCTGTGTATTTCTCTCATTTGGTTTTAATCTCCAGGTGAAGAAGAAAGAGGTATTATTTATTAGCCCTGTAAAACTCCATCAACTATGTTCATTTGGATGTATAAATTTCTGTTGCCTTTATTATGAGACCACGTTCCTTGTTTTATAGTTATGCCTGGCATAGTAAAAAGTAAGGAGCCACAAGAGAGGAAGTCTTCCTTGGCCCTAACCCTTTACTTAATTAGCTTTAAAAATTCTTCCAGAAGATATGGAAAAAAAGGCAAATCACTGTTCCCTGCTCGTGGAATGGGGCTGTGAGTAACTCTACCTGTCCCTTGCAAAAGGGTGATTTTCACATGATGGATTATTTTTAGAACCGATGGACACAAAAAGCTTTTGCTGCAATTGTTATTTCCCCTATATCATAAGCTCCCAAAGGGCAGGACCATGTTGTTCAATGTGATTGTACCTTCTTTCACTGCGGGATGTGTTGCTATTTCTCTTTGTCTCTTCATTGGACTCAGGTTTAGTTGTTGAAGAACCTTAAGGGAGGTATTCTGGAGAGAGGCCAAAGGATTTCCACCCCTGAGGGCCAGTGTTACAGGTGGGAAGAATCCCTGTCTTCCTATCTTCCAATCCTAGGAGGAGGGAGGACTCAGCCTGCCTGTCTTTGGTGGCTGAGGAGAACAGGATACTCACCCTGGACAGATAAAGACCACCATCTGGCGGGATGCACGTGTTTGTGTGGGAGGAGGGTTTCCCATGCACATGGAACTGTGCCAGGATCTACAGGTTCTGATCAAGGCATTTTATAGCTGAGTCTCCAGGCACACAGTGGAGAAAGTCCCACCAGTGTCTCCCAGTGAGTCCATAAGACTTCTTCCTATTCATCCTGGTGTCAACCAGCACCAATAGCTACTTTGCTGAGGAAACAGGGATAAGTTGGAGATGACAGTACAGAGATAGCGTCATGTAGTGAAGCCACCATCTTTCCAGAATCCTCTTGACTCCAATTTATCCAGACCAGATATCAGGCCCTTGCCTGCTTCCAGGGGGCAATAACATCATGGTTTATAGAAATTACCTTGGAAACCCCAGGGCACTTGAGAGTTTGTTCAGTCTCAGTGAGGGAGGGTGGGAATTCAAGACTTCCAGCAAGGGCTGATTTGAATTGCTATGCCACGTAACCTGATCCTTTTTATCTTAACCTGGTAATTTGTTCAGATTTCTCCTGGTATTAGTAGGCTTAGGAATCCCTTCTTATCTAGTTCACTTTAATTTATCTTTGGGCTTTCTCCACCCAGCTCTGAATGTCTGGTTTCCTTGCCTCTAGTCCTGTTGGTCTCTGGGCTTGGGTCTGAATCTCATCTTTCCTGGGCTTTGTGTTTATTTTTTTATTTTTTATTTTTCTTTAATCCAGAAAGATGGAATCCAGGAGAGGAAAGACAGCTTGCACACTGAGTGGAAGGGAATTGAGAGAGAGATGGAGTTTAGGAGAGGGACAGCAGCTTCCACGAGGCTGGAAGGGGATCCCAGAGGGGGAAAATCCAGGAGGGGAAAGAGAGCTCCCACTGTGTGGGAGGGGATTCCAGAGAGCTGGAAATCCCCGGACTTTGTGTTTAATGTCCCTCTAGATCTTGTCTTGTAATTGCCTGATGGGTTCTTCCTGCTCACTGCACAGACAAAACCAACTCACTGAGACCATGGTATTACAGTAGGGAAGGAGTTCAATTAACACTGAGCTAGCCAAGCAGAAGGACTGGAGTTATTACTTAAATTAGTCTCCCTGAGAACTCAGAGGCTAGAGTTTTTATGAAACATTTGGCAGTCAGGAGGCCAGGGAATGGGTGATACTGATTGGTTAAAAAGGCAATTATAGGGGTGTGGAAAATGGTCCTTGTGTGCTGAGTCTACCTCTGTGTGGGGCCACAGGACCAGCTGAGTCATAAGTCATGGGTCTGGGTGGGGTTTGTCAGTTGACAGAATGCAAAAGTCTGAAAAGTATCTCCAAAGATGAATCTCAGTTTCTATAATAGTGATATTATCTATAGGAGCAATTGGGGAATTCAGAAATCTTGTGACCTCTGGCCACAAGACTCCTGAGCAGTGAGGGATTATAGAAATCACACTTACATGTGAGTAGACTTCAAATGCAATTTTCCTCCCATAATCTTAATCTTATGGCCTTTCATTAATTTCATATAGAGGTTCTGGTCCCTGAAGAGGGTTGAGGGATAGTTTTAGGGAGGGACTGTCTTCATTCTTGCTTCAAAGTTAAACTGTAAACTAAACTTCTCCCATGGTTAGCTTGGCCTATGCTCAGGAATGAGTGAGGACAGTCAGCTTGTGAGGCCAGAAGCAAGATGGAGTCAGCCATGCTAGGCTTCTCTCACTGTCATAATCTTTGAAAAGGGGTTTCAATCTCTAGTAGGGAGTGCCCTCTATAGAACCCAATCCCAGCCCTGGACCCTTGGATGGTGGATCTCTGGAGATGGTAGAATTCAAACAGGGGCCCTGATATCCCATGTGGCAGAACCTGGAAGCTGACTGGGATGGGGAGGTTGCCTGAATACTAAGTACTCCTTTCTTATGAATAGGCCTGGATTTGAGTGGCCACATCCTGCACCACATTTCCAGAGTGGGTTTGGTCAGAATGGGTTTTGAACACCCCAGACGGTTCCAGTATTTTTGCAGCATTCACAAAGTTACAGATACTTCTTAGAACAAAGTTAATTTTCCTTTTGAGAACAGAACAATAAGCTGTAAAACAAGATGAGCAAGAAAAGGAGTGAGCTTGTCAAACAAATTGGAGACAACTTCTGTAAGATTTCTTTCCATCCTGCTGTCCTTGTGTATACGCATGTGAAAATCAGGCCAAAAGAGGCTTAAACAGGGAAAAGGATTTAATAGTAGAGAAGTCTTGCCTCTTGATCTTTTATTTTCTCCCTCCTCAAATACCAAAACCAGACCCATTGGTCTGGTTGTTTAATTCCTGTTTCTAGGACACAGAAGAGAATCCAGAGTTTTATAACCGTAAGAAAATTATGAGGGATTTGATTCAAAACCCTTGTTTTATACACGAGGTAACTAAGAATCAGTTGGTGAGATGACCAGCCAAGGCTGCACAGTCAGTTGGTGGCAGGTGTGGAACTTGATGCCAATTACTTGACTACCTGGCTAGTTCCCTGTCTGCTTAGTTTTTAATGCCAGGGAAGGGAAAGGAGGCCAGAGAATAGGGAGAGATGAGGTCCCAGTGTTCCTCCTCTCAGCTTGACACTGAGGAGGGTGCTGGAAGACAGGAGCATGCTGGGAATGTTTTAAAGTATGGCATGGTGCTTTTAAATGTCAAGCTTAGGTTAGCTTGTTGAGAAAGATGCAGAATCCATATGTAGATGTTCACCAAATTCCTCTAAATTGTGCAATCTAAAGTGTGTAAGTCATGTATTTAAAACAGTATCCAAAACCTCACAGAAGCAGTTATGAAATATTTTGTTTTACTGGCAATGGGACAAAAAATAATTGGGCATTAAATCAAAGAAATGGGGAAGAGGGAGCTGCAAATCAAGAGAAATGGTGGAAAATTAGGTCTTAGTGGAGAGAAATGTGTACATATCAACTGCCTGATGTTTCTGGGAAAGAAATATGGTCCTGTAAATCTTCCCTTTAACCCTTTAAACTCGAGAGCTGTGCTGTGCTTGTCTGACTGCCAGTGTCTGGGGTAACGGCCACCCATCAGGGGGAGAAGTGGCATCTCCCTGTTTCATATTGTCAGAAATGTGGTGTGATGATTGAGACACAGTTCCTGTTTTAAACAGTAGTTTGAGATCCAGACTGTGATCATATTCCTAGGACTAGCATAATGTCTCCATTTCTCTTGCCTCTGACTGGGCAGAGGGTGACTTCAGTCTGATGGCAGCTGAGACCAAAGAAGAAGAGGACATGAAGCCCTTCACTGGAGGGCACTAGGGCCCTGCTGACGTGCCACCTGGCTTCATTAAATCACACTGAAAGCATGCCTTATTATCTGTCGACTATGTACATAATTCCTATAAATTATAAATTAAAAAATAAATAATAAACACCTTTTTAATTGCATATTCTCTTTTTCTCTTGTCAATTAAAGTGAACTTGCAAAGCTGCTTAACACAAAAAGCTACACAGACATCAACTCTTGTTAGATGTGGTACGAGCCGTTATGCTGATTTTCCCATAGCTCCGAGGATTAATCACAGATAATCATCACAAAAGGATCGCACCCATATAAATAATATAAAAATAGCAAAATGCCCAAAGTGGAACTACTGAGAATGAAGAAAGCCATTTAAAAATGGATAGCTCTGAGTTACCATTCAGGGAGCAAAGGGGAGGAAAGGGAAGGGAATCAACTCTGGCTTTTATAAGAGCCCAGATCTGCTCTGATTAGGAGTTTGAGATCAGAGAAGTGGGCCAGTGACTGGTCCTGGACGTAGACAGCCTTTTAGTCCCTTGTCCTCTGTGCTTTTGTCTGAGAGTGGCCTTTAATTCATATCGACTAAATGTGAATTAGGTCATTAAATCTTAATAAAGATGAGGACTGTGTGTACAGCTTCTAAGAATGATGCTGGGAGAAATGATGTGAAGCTTCAGCTGAGAGTTCAGGTTAGACACAAAGAAGAACTTTTTTCTTTTTTAGCAAAGGCCAAACTTGACTGAAGAAAGCAAGAACCTATTTGCCTAGAAATTAAAAAAAAAAAAAAGAAAATCAGTTTTCTCAAATGACTTAGGCTGGGTCTGGGGTGGTGGTAGGGATAAGACGGCATTTCTGAATTCCCCTTGTCTTGGGTTCTGCTATGTCTTCTGTCATTCTGGGGTATGTGGTGGCACTTAGATCAAGACCACAGACAAGGTCATCAAAGAAACAGCTGTGAAATACTGCCCGTGAGTGGCATTCTGTGGGCAGGATGTGGGAAGTAAAACCATGTGGTCATCTGTGATGTGATAGTTGTAGTGAGAGGAGAGTTAGTATGATGAGGCTGCAATGAAAGAGAGCGAGCAGGTCAGGTCAGGACCCTGATCATTGCTCATCAGTGGGGTTCTGACACATGTGACTAAGAAGTGGATGATCTCCAATACTGGGAAGCTGCATGAGACCTGACAGGTAAGGGGCTGTATATTGCCCTCCCAGAATTCCCATGAAACGCCAGGGGAGGGCTTCATTTACCCACCTTCTGGCTAAGATTCCCTCTTGCTGCACCTGCCTAAAGCCTTGGACAGGGAGCATATTACAGACTGCAGCTTTAAGGTTACTGGATTTGGTCAGAGGGAGACTCTTAATTTGTACCACATCCGAGATTATTCGCCTGGTTTCTCTTTGAGTGGCACACACAAGGAGCAAGGGTGTGTGGCACAGGCTGAGGCAAGAAGAGGTATAAAGAGACTTCAGAAGGCTCATGGAAAAATGGAATTAAAAGACAAAGATAAACCATTTTTCGACATAAGCTCCATCAGTTCATGATATATTTTTTTAAAGCAATAATAATATCAGCCATTTAGTCCATCCCCAAGGAACTGAGCGTCCTGGGAATTTAAGCATGTCAATGCGGTCTTTTTTACATTACTAATGGAAGAAAAATGGGTGCCCCTTAAAGATGTTTTTTGAGAATAGGAAACAAAAAGAAGTCAGAATAAGTCAAATCAGGACTGTAAGGTGGATGCCTAGTGATTTCTCATAAAAACTCTCACAAAATTGCCCTTGTTTGAGGAAAGAAATGAGCAGGTGCATTGTTGTAGTAGAGAAGGACTTGCTGGTAAAACTTTCTTGAGTGTTTTTCTGCTAAATCTTTGGCTAACTTTCAACACCCTCAAAGTAAGCAGATGTTATCACTCTTTGGCCCGTGTGCCCCAAAAAAGTGTTGCCTTAACCTTTGCTCTTGACTGTTTCACTTTTGCTTTGGCTGGACCTCCACGTGTTGGTAGCCATCGCTTTGATTGTGCTTTGTCTTCAGGATTGTACTGGTAAAGCCACAGTTTGTATCCTGTTGTACTGCTTTGAATAAAAGCCTCAGAATCTTGATCCCACTTGCTGGAAATTTCCCTTGAAAGCTTTGCTCATGTTTGCAGCTGATCTGAACATAACGGTTTTGGCATTCATCGAGTGGAAAGTTTGCTCACATTTGATTTTTCAGTTAGAATTGTGTGAGTGAAACTGAGATGGTTATGGTGTTGGTCACTGTTAATTGTTGGTCCTCTTTAACACACAAACGATAATTTTTTTCTCACAAATTGATATGAGTGCTCTGCCGATGTGAGCTTCATCTTCAACATTGTTTCGTCCCTTCTT
Organism: Lagothrix lagotricha; assembly: GCA_963574225.1. Classification (NCBI taxonomy): domain Eukaryota; kingdom Metazoa; phylum Chordata; class Mammalia; order Primates; family Atelidae; genus Lagothrix; species Lagothrix lagotricha. The sequence continues at coordinate 33,388 of CAUYNB010023952.1, forward strand.
AAAATGCATTATCCACTTGTAAACTGCTAATTTTTGGGGGGCATTGTCCTCATAAGCTTCTCAAAGCATCAGTGATGTCACCATCACTGGTGACACCCAAGCTTCACTGGAAATTCCAAGCTTCACTGTAAATTCCATCCAAGCTTCACTGTAAATTCGATGTTTGTTCTTGCTTCAATTTTTGCAGAATTTATGTTACTCTGACAGAGGCTCTTTTCAAACTGATGTCTTATCCTTCTTAGTGCCTCAAACTAGATTCTGTTCAGACATGTTATAACAAGTTAGTATGAGTTTATTTTGGTGCATTTTTTTGAAATCCATGCATAGTTTTTTCATCATGCACATTTTTCATGAATTTTTTGAAGAATCCTTGTATTTTTTCATCATGACTTCAAAGATTCATGAAAAGGTACGAATTTGAAGTCATTTTTGAAACAAGAAAGACACTTGCTCTGGGCAAAGGTCCTGGGACCAAAGGTGCACCCTAGGTGGAGAATGAAGGTCTTGACATCATTTTGCTTAGAACCAGGTACTTGGTGCCAGGATGGGCAATCTAAAGTTCACAGGGGTCTATCTGAATATTGCTTTATCAGTATTTCAGGCTATCATCTGTATTTCCCCTGTGGGGAGTAAAATAAAATGGAGTTTAGGTGAGATCTCAGCAGGCTAACTGTATTGAGGTCTGAAATGCTTCTCTTTAGATCATTGATGAGAATTGTGTTTCTACTCAGCCTGAATTGACTCAGCATTTAAGTTTATAGGGCTGTTGAATCAGCATCTTTCACCAACACTTAAAAGTTAAAATTTACAAAGGAGAAGGCTTTGCCCCTGCATCCTCATCCCATACATCTGGAAGGTTGTTTTTCACTTGCAGCTTATGTTGGGGGTTCCCCGCTGTGCTGACTGGAACTGAGCCTCAGGGCAGCTCAGAGTGCCCCGTGATCACCCTGTGCACCAGAAAGCCTAGATAGGGCAGCTCCAGCTGTTCGGCACATTGCTTTTCATTTTAACCTTCAGGTGGTTCTTCTTTTCCTCCTTCAAATCTCCTGGTTTGCTATGCTTTGGAATTGTGTGGCTGTCAGTCCTGAAAATGTCAAGACAAGGCGTCTGTAGGCTAATGAACAGCTGCAGGAAGATAATTAATGCTCTCCCACCTTCCTTGCAGCCTTTACCACCTCACCATGACACAGCCTGTAACATCTGTGCTTCCCAGAAGCTGAGCTGTAAAACACCCTTCCCTGCTCTTCACAAAACAACTGTCAGATGGCTGGCACCCACATTAAGGGCAGAGCTTACAAAACACTACAAAAGATGAGCTGTGTTATTCCCAAGTCAAAGATGTTGAGTCTTTCCGTGAGAGAGGACCATAGAGCACTTGGCTTGGATGTGCCTAGCACCAGTACATTGTGGATGGGGAGGTAATGGGAAGGTGGAGAGAAGCAATGCAATGAGGGAACTGACTTAAGTCTTTTCTTTCAGTTAAGGTAACTGAACCTGTAGGCTTTGGAAAAAATTGCTTTGACAATTACCAGATGGGAGGGCAGAGTCATCCCAGATTTCTTATTGTCTCACACAGGGACAATATTCAAAAGAAGAAACTCAACAACGTGAGCATCATTCAGAAGGGACATTGGTTGTGAGCACTTGTGCAGCCGTTTCAGTTCATGTAGTGACTGCCTATCAGACCTGTTCTCATGCTTCATGATCCCTCTACAATTGCAAAATATTATTTATGTATCTAGTACCTGCTTTATGCCAGAAATGGTTCTATGTGCTTTTGATAATTTTGCACATGAACATTATGACTAGAATTCTTTGAAGAGGCATGTTAATTTTATTTTCTAGGTCATACGTGCTAATTTGCATGTGTTAGTCATCAGCCCTATCTGCATCTGCAGCATCTCAGCCTTTTTTAAGTCTTGCCCACTCCACCCAATTATATGGGTGTTTCTGAGCATTCCCAGGGGGTGTCTCCTCAATGATCAAGAATGGTTCTGTCATATGTATTTTCCTGATCCAGCCTCCTGATGGTGTCTTTTATGCTCAGGGACTTAGAGAGGTACCCTGCTGCTGCTTTCTTGACTAGGGTACTATCTTGTGATGCTCCCACCTGCAAATTCTCCTGACATTCCTGCGCTATTAAAGTGCATCAGGGTTGTACTTTGTCCTCTGCACTCTGGTGCGGCGTTGCTGTGCCTTGAGTATCAGAAATATCCCTGGGAAAACAGCTCCTTCACTTCTGCTTTGGCTCCTGCCTATGTGAGGCAGGGTCCAACTGGAAACCTTGCACATCGGGTCCTTTCTATTTGTTTACTTCCCTTATATCTCCACTACCAGAGCCCCAACCCTCTCCCCTTATAGGGCACTTTTCCCTCATGCAAATCATTTCCTAATGATTGTATCTGACAAATGTGGTGGTAGTGTCACTGGCCCCACACAGGCCCTTTTTGGCCTTAGCCAAGATCACCTGGTATCAAGTAATTAAACAAATGTCAAGTCTCAAATTGCCTTGCTCAGGGGATGTGTACTGGTGTTAAGGGAGAAATAATTATGCAAATGTGGTCCAAATAAGTTTGAATCTGAGCAGAAAAAGACTCTTTAACCAAATAGACTCTAAAAGCACCCTTGCCCAGAATACTGAGCCTTCCCAGAGAATCTGCTACTCAGAGAAACCACAGAGACTAAGCTAAGGATGGGGGTTTAGTATCAGAGTTATAGAGGCACAGTCAGCATTTTGCAGAGCTGAGAAGAACAGCACCTTCCTAGAAACTGAGTCAGTCTTAACACTCAACTGCATTCCAGCCCTGGCCAAGACAAAGAGGCACAACCGTGTGGGACCTGCTGAAGAAGGGCTAGTCAGGCCCAGGGTTAATCACCAGTTCTTCAGAGAGGGACAGGACAGGGACATCGGAATTCACTGCCTCTCCAGAGTGTTTCAGTGCTCACTAAAATTTCATTTTTTTTGAGACTGTTTCACTCTTGTTGCCCGGGCTGGAGTGCAATGGCATGACCTTGGCTCACTGCAACCTCTGCCTCCCAGGTTCAAGTGATTCTCCTGCCTCAGCCTCCGGAGTAGCTGGGGTTACAGGCGCACGCCACCATGCCCAGCTAATGTTTTGTGTTTTTAGTAGAGACAGGGTTTCACCATGTTGGCCAGGTTGGTCTCAAACTCCTCACCTCAGTCAGGAGATCCATCCGCCTTGGCCTCTCAAAGTGCTGAGATTACAGGGTGAGCCATCGCTCCCGGCCTTAAATCCTTCCTTTTAACCTTCATAAATTCTGAACTTAAAAATCTTTTTATATTGTAAAAGTATAGGTATCTGACCAGAGAGGATACTTTTGACTCAGGATTTAGCCTCTGATGCCTAGAGTTGCCAAAGTCATTATCTATTAAATGATTTAATTACTTCTGAATGTGCCAAGTATTCCCCCTTCATTATCTAATTTAACTTTCTTCCTTCATCTGTGGATTCCATTCAACCTGAGCTTGGCATATGAGCTCTTTATGATACCTGGTCCAGGGTAAAAGGGAATAAAACGCAAGCCTTGGCCCTCACAGTGCTCATAGTCTAGTGGGGAAAATAGCCAGGTAAGTGGGATAGGGTGTGATAGCTGCAATGTGAACGACAGAAGAGATCCTGAAGCCAGATTTGCCAGCAGTGGGTGGGGGTGGGGATAAGGAAGGCTTTAGAGTGGACGTGACTCCAGACCTGAGTCTGGAATACGTCCAAGCGTTAATTAGGTAAAAGGGATTCTCAGTGTAAACAACTCCTGTGTGAGTATGGAGGCTGGGAGAACACGGCATGGCTGAAGATCTGTGATTAACTGACTAGAGTTTCAAAACACGATGAGGGCTGTTATAAAACTTCTATGAAGAGAAGCCAGATCATGGAGGGCCTTGTAGGTTAAGGAAATCATACTAAGGAGATGACAGCTTGTCCAAGAAGCAATGGGAAATCACTGGCAGGTTTTAAGCCTGGGATTGACGTGATCAGAATTGCTTTTTAGAATGCTCATTCAAGCTCCAAGTTTAATAGTAGCTCTGTCATCATTCAGTGTTTGTTAGAGCTAACGCAGAACTCTGCCTCTAAGGCAATACTGGAGACTCAAATGAGTACATGTCTGCATTTCCTGGTTTCTTCATGGTTTACTGAAGAGCACAGAAGAGAAGCACTTTCCCATTCATTGGAGTCCGTGAGTGGACTCCTACATGTCTTATGGGATTAGCATCTGAGATGCTTTGGTTGACCAATTCTTAGTTTACATGTTCAGGCCAGCTCCAGCATGGAGACCTTTGAAAATGCCTTTTTTTGGACAAAGTGAGTGATTGAAGAATAAAGTTGAAGAGCCTCAACTGTTCTTAGAGAGCTATTTTAGTCTTGTGAGAGGACAGTATGTTGACACAGATTGAAGTCACTGCTGTGAGTGGGAGGATAGGTGGCTGCTAGTTGGCTTAAGGCAACTTCACTGACTGGCCAAGTGATATTACTCTCAGCCTTATGGAATTCAACAGTTTTGATTATCCAGCACACCATTATTTGGACAGAAACAATACTTTTTCCACACTGTGCTATTTCTGGAAATTTGATGTATTCCTTCACTGCTCTACCTGCCTGGAAGATGTTTTTCTAAAGTCAGGCAGAAGAAAACCTACATTGGCTGCTGAAAAGTGGATGCCTGCTATTCACAATGCAATTACCATGACAAGTATTTCTAATTGCCACTTTCTTTCCTGCAAGCTCTCCTTTTCTTCCGACATTGCGAATTTCTGGTAATCTTGGGTTATTATCACACTGAGCTGCTAACCTGAGTCTTGACACTCCTCCTGGAGACCCATGTCAGAAATAATTACAGCTCAAGTGAGGTGATTCTTCCTCGTTATTAGCAGTTGCTGGTGTTGGTATCGAGCATTGATTAGCAATTTGGAATGAGGCATTCCTTAAGCTTTGAAACACGTTTTGTTTCTTCTGTGCCTTGGAGGACAGCACACATTGTTCTTTGTTCTTGCCTCCCTTTGCCCTTGTGTCTGTGTATTTTGAGAAGTTTCCTTTCATGCTCCAGTGATTTATTTACTTCTAATGTTATTTTCTTCTGTCTCTCATTTTTCAAACCATGTGCTGGTTCTGTGGGTGAAGTAGAGAGAATTCACCTCTTGGAATTAATGCAGTATGTTTTTGTGGGATTTCTGAGAACCGAGAAAGAACCATTTAGCACCCCATAACCCAGGCCAGTAGAAGTAGGAGAAGACAAGGAGGGATGAAGCTGGTTTAAAAAGGAAGAAGGGTGCTTGCTTTGGCAACACATATACCAAAATTGGAACAATACGGAGAATTTTAGCATGGCCCCTGCATAAGGATGACACACAAATTCATGAAGTGTTCCATATATATATATTTTTCAAATGAAGAAGGGAGAGGTAGGGACTGCTGCTTGCACAGATGCCTATTTTTAAGAAGCCCACTTCTTTTCTTTTAGACAATCCCCTTCCCCACTAGTTACCACAAGGTCTGGGATTACTATGGGGTGGGAATAGGGAGTTAAGTTTATATTGGCAGCTCTGGAAGGGGCTTGCTCAGCTGTTGTTTCTGTCTGCTCTCAATGGTGAGTGTGCAGGTTCATACGCTGCTCAACAGCTCATCCTTAAATGTCACCCTGCTCTGAAGAGGCCCTCTTGCATGTGGTTGCGTAAAGTCAAAGGATTATATAAACATAGGAAAACTCCTTATCGGAATTCCAAGTCTTATTTATTGACTTTGTTGAGCAAGAAAAGGCCAGTAAATAAGATACTTTATTTTCCTGCTCTGTGCTTTTCTTCCTTAGATTCAGTTATAGCCAGAATCTAGTCCCTGAGTATACTGTAGGCATTTCTGTGCTGTAATGTGGTTGCTGTGCCTTATTGAGACTATTCTATACTTTCATCTGACTCCCAAGTCTTTGAAAAGCCAGTTGCCCTTGAGTCCCCTCAGTAATTGAACTTACTATACCATGGAAGTCTTGAATCTCAATGTTATAGCTTTATGTTACATAGAATTTATTTGCTCATTTATTCATCTACTCAATAAACACATATTAAAATACTTCATCATAGTGGGTGAAAGTCTAGGGATTATAATATTTATTGATAATTTATTGTGGTCCAGGAAACTGCACACACATTATAGGAGTGGCTGTGTTGTACAAAGGATTTTAATATGGGCTTTGAGCTCAAACAGATCTGTCTGGAGTCCCAGTTCCAATAGTCAGTCTGTGTGTGGCTTAGGCATGTCCACCAACTTCTCCAAGCCTCAAAACACTTATTGATAGTGGCAGGAGGCAGACAAATCCTAGGCAGACAGGGGCAGGTACCCAGTGAAACTTGACCTTCAAACCAAAGACAGTTTAAAGCCTGAAAGCCAAGTTACAAGTCAAATCCATAGACCAGATTGAGAACCTCTCTTCCTGTTTGGCGTGCTTTCCACTATTGATACCCATCCTTCACCTATTTTACATATACCTACCCTTCTCTCATTGTTGTTTTACCCTGACATGCCCACCTGTTTGGTGTCTTTGTTTTAGCCTTTTTTGCATACTCATAAACCAATCAGCATGCACTCTCCATTCTGAGCCCATAAAAGCCCCAGACCCAGCCATTCTGAGAGAGAGACCACCGGATATCAGGTGGGGGACCACCCTCGTGTCCTCTCTCCATTGAGAGCTGTTATGTTACTCAATAAAACTCTTCTCTGCCCTCCTCACCCTTTGTTTGTCAGTGTAACCTCATTCTTCTTGGACCTAGGACAAGAACTTGGGACCCACTGAGCATGGGTACAAAGAAGGCTGTAATACTGTGGCCCTCTGTCAGTGGAGGGCAGCCACCCCATATGATGGGAGGCAGTAGCAGGGCTGAGCCAGCCTGAGAGCCATGGGCTAGAGTAGGGTGATGGGACTGACAGAGCTGTTAACATGCTGCCGCCCATTGGGCTTGAGATGGCAGGACTAAAAGAGCTGTTAGCATACTGTAACACCCCTCTGAGGCTTCAGGGTTGTGGGCTTCCCTGTTTGGGTACCACCACATTCCCTTGCCTGGGTTCCAGAGTCCACCTTGGAAGTCACTTGCAACATTTCCCGGTCTAGCTGCAAGCTCCATACAGAGCCCGGTCCTGTGCCAGCCCTTGGAGCAGCTGGCGGATCCTACACTCACTTGCCCACACACCCCATCCACCCAGGGGCTGAGTGCTCAGTTGCAGTGGCCATGGGATCCATGCCAGAGCACAAGATAGGCATGGCCCAGTAGGCTGAGAAGGTGGGGTATCTCCTGCAGTGAATATGGGGCCGAGTGAGGCCCAGGCAGGAGCATCACCAGCCGGAGGTCTCCAGCTGCCAGAGTGGCCAAGAAAAATCCTGCGTCACTATCTGCGAAATGAGGATCATATTAGTTCCTATCTGGCAGGGTTGTTCATAGAAATAAATGACTTAATGCACATTAAGTGCTTGCATTGCCACATCATAAATTTACCTTATCCATTTTCATTTTTTAATTTAATCTTCACAGTGACCCTGAAAAATAGGTGTGATTGTATCGCCATTCAGTATAGAGAATCCAATGTTACAAATTTTGGAGAGTCTATGTCCTAGATTTTGGTACTTTAAGTAGCTACATCCACCTTACTGTTTTACAGGTGAAGTCACTGAGGTGCAGCGAAGATGTCGAATCAGGACCACACCTCGGGTTCCCTGATTCCCAGGTCAGGCCTCCTTTGTCACTCAGCATTTCCCCTCATCTTGCATTGCAGTCCACAGTTATGTAGAAAGAAGTCCTTAAAACTGTCTGTAAATGCCTGTTATCTACCGATGATAGAATCAGCCCTCCTTTATTTGAAGATTGACTACACAGTTCATATTATCCAGACCACTTTTGTCTCCTTTCTCTCTGCACCTGGGGCCTTTCCATCCTCATTAACACCTCTACCAGAAAGGAAATGTAAAAGGAAAGAAAATTTAAGCCACTCATCTCTGCTCCTTATTACCAGTTCTTTTTAAAAGATTTGGGGTCTAGGTGCAGTGGCTCCTGCCTGTAATCCTAACACTTTGGGAGGCTGAGGTGGGTGGATCACGAGGTCAGGAGTTTGGGACCAGCCTGACCAACATGGTGAAACCCTGTCTCTACTACAAATACAAAAATTAGCTGGGCGTGGTGGCAGGCGCCTGTAACCCCGGTTACTTGGGAGGCTGAGGCAGGAGAATCACTTGGACCTGGGAGGCAGAGGTGAGCCGAGATTGCACCGTTGTATTCCAGCCTGGGTGACAAGAGCAAAACTCTGTCTCAAAAAAAGAAAAAGATTTGGTGGATGGGAGGCTGGCTTTCAGCTACAGTGGGGTTTTGACTCTAGCCATGGATTTAAATAAATTGGGCTACCTTTCTTGCTATTAATATGGATAAATGTGTCAATTCTCTGAGTTCCTGGAGAACCCCTGTCCATCCAGTCAGTCTCTCTATCCCCTCTAGCTCTCCCTTCTCTCTGCCTTTGCCCTCATTGCTGTCCCTCCCCTGGGAGTTCTTCATTCACACTGGAGGTAGCAAGAATCCTCTCCAAGGTCACCAGGCCCTTGGCCATGTTTGTAGGGGCTACCATGCTGCATATGTGAGAGGAGCCCCAGATGTGTGCAAGATGATGGCCCTGGGTTGATGTGAATTGGAAACATACAAAGCTGGGAATCGAAACATGTCAGACGTTTTCTTTCATTCTTGTTTCATTTTAAAACCTCGCTCTCTTTCAAGCTACACTACATTCTCCCTAGAAAGTGCAAGCTTTCCTCTGCCTGCGGTCCTTGAGGCTTTCTGGCTGCTGCTTATTTTGATTGCATTCAGCCTTGGCCTGGGCCACTGTTGTCAGAGGTGACCTTGCAGCCAACCTCATGTGAACCCTGTCAAATGGACCTCCTCCTGTTGATTTCTGATCGTGGAGGTGTCAGCAGAAGGCAGCCCCCAGATCACGGTGCTCTTTCAGCTTATTCCTTATTTAGTTTCCTAAGCCCCCTTCCCAGTTTGTCATAGATCTCAGGCACTTACTTTTGTTTTTTTATTGCTGAAAGGCCTTCTCCTGTGGCCTGACTTCCAGCAACCAGGTATGGGCTGAATTTTGATGGTGGATGTGATATTGGTCAGCCCCTTGGGAACTGGGGATGGGAACTCCACTGAGCAGCCTCAATTTTCTCATCTGTAAAATTATGGGGCTGCTCTAAATGACATTTATTGTCCTTTTTGGCACTAACTTACTATGCTTCTCTAAATACTTGTTTTACTCTTCCTATCTAAACACCTATGGACAGGCAGGAAATCAGGCCACTGCCATGCAGTCTAAAGTCTTCATTAATCACGGTTTCATATCCTATATCTCATTTTCCCTCATAGAGCCTTGGCAATATTGTGAGAAGAAATGAGATAGCATCAGTGGAAGCTATTTGAGAACTTCAGAAGAAAGCTGTTACTCTAAACCCAAGGCATTTTACTGTTAGGTTGGTGCAAAAGGTATTGCGGTTTTGTTGTTACTTTCAATGGCAAAAACCGCAATAACTTTTGCACCAACCTAATAGAATGTTAAGATGCCTCCTAGGTAATACAAAAGTAGCTTATTTATTTTGAGAAGCTCAAGGTCATGCTCTCCCAGAGTTTAGGGATGCTCTTTTCATGCTGTATACTTGGAGTTAGAAATCATTGTTTTCGTAAATAAAAATTTTTAATAAAATGTGTGGGAGATTTTAGAAAATTTTTTTCATAAAATAAAAAGATGAGACTCAGGAGATGGAATATGCTGGAGGAGAAAGTGTTCTAGACCAGCGTTGGGGTCCTGGGTTCAAGTCACAGCTCTGTCATAACCGGACAATAGGCCCTGGAGGGCAGGGCTCTGACCCCAACACTCAACACTCAGAATAGCACCTGGATGGAATCCCTGGGGCCCGAGGGACTTCATAAATATCATAAATATCTAGTAATAAGTAAAAAAATAAATAACTGGGTGACCTTGGGCACCTCGTTTAACTTCTTTGTGTCTTATTAACTCAGAAAATTCAGAGACATCTCTGTTTTTGAGGAGTGGGCAGTGTAAGAAGAGATAACATCTTCCATTTAACATACCTGTGAGGCTGAGTGACAAAGGGAACTGACCTTATTGTTACAATTTGTCATTTATAAGGATGTGGAAAAGCTCCAGGCATCCCCACTCCTGGTGTCCAGGAACTGCTGGGAAAATCCTACAGGGATTTCCCCTTTTCATCTGGTTATTTCTACATCATGATCCTCAACCCCCAGCAGGTAGAATTCATCCTGCTAAAAAGGCCCGAACGTTCCTTTCTTTGGAAATCCTCTGCAAGCAACTGCTTGAGACTGGGGTCCAAAGCTCTGTAGTGATGAGGAATATGTAAGAAGCCTTCGTGAATACAGGTGGCCTTAGTGGGGAATACCAAAACCTGGCAGGTTCTGATTGGCATCTTCATTCTCTGCCACCCCACTCCTTTCCCCCTAAAATAAAAGAGATCTTTTATTTTGCACTGTCCCGTTTCCACCAGGATTTGAAACTAAATGGCATTTTTAATAATTTGAGAAAGAAAATTTGAGAGCAGGAAGATGAAGGAAGTGGGTTGATTGCCAGCAGAGGAACTTTTGCAGTTGAGGCTTGAGGTGGGGGGAGAAAAGGAAGAGAAGAAGCACTGCCTTTTGGAGCCTTTCCACATCTCCTTTTCCTCCTAGCAAAAGGCAGCACTGCTTTCCTGAGGGCTGCGGAAGCCAGGGGCTCAGAGCCTGCTGTGTCTTGCTGTGCCGGGCATGTTTTCCTGGAAGGTGAGATCTGAAGCCAGTACCCTCTGTATTGGGGAATGGGGCTGAAGACCCTCTGGTGAGCAGGGAGGGTCCTGCTAGGTATGCTATAAATGCACCTCCAACTTTTCCCAGTAGAAACATTTGAGTTACTCTGCATCTCAAGAACCATAAATGTACTGGAAAAAAGACGTTAACAAACAGGTCTCTCACTTCAATTCTGGGAGACAGCCATGCTATATAAGCTTAACAAATATATTTTAAACTCTGCTGGGTTTCTGATTACAAAAGTCATGCTTGTTCATTGTAGAAAATATCAAAAAGCATCTAGAAGAAAATAAAAATCACCTAGAATTCTCCTTCTCAGAGATGGCCACTGTTAACATTCTGGTGTGTAGCTTTCCTGTCCATATACACATATATTTCTAACAAACAGGATTCTAATAACTATGTCATTTTGTAACTTGCTTTTTGAAAGAAACTTGATGCATTCTGAACATTTTTTTGTATGTATTTGAATATTTGCTTTCCACATAATGCTAGTGGAGGCTACTCACTCTTAGCCGTCTCTTCATGGCTGCTGATGCTGCTGAGAAGCTTGGGGCAGATATTTGCTCTTCTTCACCTGGAAGCTGTCTATGGTCTCTGCCTCTCTCTGCTTTGCTCGGTGTCTGACAATGAAGAGCTCTGCTTCCGCGCCAAGGTTAAGGCTTCAACCATTGCTCTCGGTCTCATTCCCTTCCCTGCTTGCTCCCATGTCCTGGCTTTTGTGTCCATGCTCACGTTTCCAGTTCAGGCCCTTGTTCTTGACGCTTGGTAGACCTTCATAAGAGTGTCCTTCCTTGTCTTCTCCCCTCCTGTGTCTCTCCTCCAACCAGGGTTTTACACATCAGTGGCACATTCATTTTATTATGATCACATTTTTTCCTTGTTCAAAAACATTTAGTGTCTCCCCACGTCTACCATGTCAAGACCCCCACCCTAGGCTTGCACACAGGGCCTTTTGCAATATGGCCTCATTGCCCATACACGGGAGGAAAATTTAACCCTCTTTTTCCTTTGTCTTCCCACCAAATCCAGTTGATCAAATCTCCTGTTGACTCTGCTGTGACCTTGCTGACCTCCTTTTCCCCAACCTCTTTGCTCCTGCCTTGGCTCCCACCCTCATTATTTTTTATCTGATTCCTACAAGAATCTTGTCCCTGGCTTTCCCACCTCCTGTTCTTCTCTCTCTCTGCTGCTTTTTCTGCTGCATACAGCAGGATTTTCTAAAAGAAAATATGACTGTTGTATACTTCTTTAAGATATTTAATGGCTCTCCAGAGAATTTGGGAAAAGTCCTAATTTCTTAGCCTAACCTAAAGGCTCTTCCTGATGTGAGTTCACCTTGGGTCCCCTTCTCACCTCCTTGATGTTGAGGTTGAGCCACGCTAAGTGCCTCCAGCCTCTTGAACGCCTCGGAAGTGCTCTCCAATCTTGCACATGCTGCCTCTACCTCCTTTGTGTCTCCCCCTCCTTCTCCCCCTGAGAATCTGCTCCTGACTCTGGGTTAAATGTCCATTTTAAGGGCATCCACAGCTTCTGGTCCTTCTCTTTTCCTGGCTCCAATCATATTGCATTGTAATTGCCCTTTTACTTGCCTGTTGGATAAGAACGCTTGAGGTCCTTGAGGGAAGAGATGGTATTTTATTTGTCTTTATAATCTCCAACATCCAGTACAGGGGGTACAGCAGGTTAACTCAATCACTTTTGGTGTGTGATGAATGAATAAGTATCTCAGCATTACGTGAGAGTGTCTCAAGGATTTAGACGTGGAGAGAAGGGGGCAGTGGATACTTACTGTCCCTGGTTGGCAATCGGGCAGAAGTTTGATAAATAGTTGCAGCTAACATTCAATGCCCATGATTGCTCTGAGTCTTCATCCTTCCATAAGTGCATGGGGCTATTTGTACAGACTCTTTTCTGGGCTGTTTATATCAGTTTCTTTGGATGTCTGCAAATGCATGTGGTTGAGGCAGTGGGCTATTGCTCTGATGGTAGATTCCAGAGAGGAGATCCCGTGCCTGGGGGCCTCAATGGAGTCATGACTATCCCAGGGCCACTTTAACCTTGACCCATGATTTGATGGTGATGGCAATGGCAGTGACCATGATGGTGATGATGGAAAAACACAAAAAAGTGTTTATTTTTGTGTGTGTCAAGCCTGGGCTGGGGATGTGAGTGGTGGTCACATTATCCTATAAGGGTCACAAGGCACATTCCTTGTCCACGAGGAGCTTGACATATCTCTGGTCCGAGTCACTAAATACTATCAAAGTTTCCTTCTAAGAGTCCCCCTGCTTTCATTCCAGGCTTATGCCATGAAACCATTCAGATCGTGTGACTCCCTTACTTTTTAAGGCCTCTAGCAGGTCTCTTTCTCATTTCTGCATCTCCTCTTGTGGTGCTCTTCCCCCTGCCTGGAATGCTCTCCCCTCGCCCTTTGCATGGCTGATTGCTTCTCTTGCTTCAGGTCTTAGGTTGGGTGATCCTGGCCACCCTTCCTAATGGGACCCTACGCGGCGCTCCTTCATTGCATAGTTTTTACTTTCTTCATAGCATTTCTCACCAGCTGTAATTATGAATTCATCTTTTGGTTTACTTGATTGCTACTCTTCAATCCTTACCAGCTGAATAATTTTGGGCAAATTACATAACCAACTTTCACCCCAGTGTCTTAATCTGAAAAAGGAGATATGGAGAGGATTAAATGACAGCAATACATGTCAGTGCTATAACAGTGCGTAATGTTTAGTAAATGCTCAACAAATGTTAGCAATTCTTTTTGTTATTCAAGTTCTCTGAGAGCATGGCTGATATGTGTTGTGTTTACCTGTGCCTACCACCACTGGTACAGATTAACTAAACAGCTGATTTTTCTTGAGAGCTATCACTGTGTCCCAGGTACTGTGCTAATCACTTAACATGTGTTAATTTATTTAGGCTTCCTAGCAGAGAAGCACAGAGAGAGTACCCAAATTGCCCAGGTCTGCAGAGTGTAGATAGGATTTGAACCCATTCAGTCTGGCTTCACAGTCGACGCTCTTTGCCAGGCTAAGTGCAAATGTCCACTGAATTCATAAATGAGAAGATTCCTCCTGAGGCCTCCTGATTTTTCTCTCTGAAAGCATTCTCTTATAGGATAGCAGGAGCATTGCCAGTTCTCTAGATCCATCTAGAATGCCTGGGTGCCACCGATCTTGCCACACTTACCCTCCTTGAAAGGAAATGAAGCTTCCCTGACCCCCTGAAGACTGATAACCAAGCCCCAGCCCCCAGGGTGACCCTGATGTGATGGAGGCAGCGGCTCCTGCCTTTGTGCAGCAGGAGAGGTTTCAGACAAATACGCTGTGTGTGCTCCTAGCTGCATCCGCTGCCTGCAAACATCCTGCTACAAGGAAATCACTCCAGGCAGATTCTTCTTTTATTTTCCTTGACAAAAGGCAAGAACTGTGCAGGGAGGAAACCCGTTACTCTAAAAAGAATTGTTAAGTGTGGAGCCGGTCTTACCGTTCCACTGATCAGTCCAAGGGCCCCAGGAACCTGACAGTGGGGTAAGGGGCTCTACCTAAAAGCACTCAGGCTCTGAAGTCCCAATTTCCCTAGTGGTGTTGCTGTGAGCCCCTGAGTCGAGGTATGAGAGGTTGCTGGGAGAGATGAACTTTGCCTTCTGGCTGTCAATGACAGATGTCATCACACACAGGTCTGTATTTTCATTTCCAGAGCCTGCTTCTCCTTTTTTGCAGTCTATTGAGGGCCTATAGGGATTCCTTTGCATCCCTCCTTGTGATGAACACCATCTTTGAGGACTTGCCTGCAGTAGCTGCCCTCCTTCTCTAGCCTATATCGTTCTACCAGATATATCTGTGTGTATTAGGCATGCAATAAGAGTCTTCTAAATGAATGTATAACTCTCAGTGCCTCTCAGATGACCCCAAGCAAGTCTCCCCATGTGGGGAAGGGCATTCTAAAGAGAGGAGGTGGTGTGAATCAAAGCACAATACCAGGAAATCGTGTATGTAGTTAGGAAATAGTGATCTCATGCATTTAATGGAAGATAGGGTACAACTAATGAAATGTGCGTTGATTCTCCTGACGCTTCCTATGTCTACACTTTATTCTTTGCTTTTCTCATCCTTGCTCTGTGTCCCAGGAGCTGACTTCTCTGATTGGATCACATAAGCCCCTGCTATCCTCAGGTTTCCTCTTGGAATTGACCAATAGGAGGGATGGAAAGCCATCAGAGGATGGGAATGAAGAGAGATGAGTTTTTTATTCTTTTCCTCTCATAGGCCGCCTCACCCCCAGCTGGCTGAGGTTCCAGTGGAGGCTCCAGTTCTCTAGCAACACTTCAGTCCAGGCTCATGTCCCTCTAGTTCCAGATGTCATGGGGTAATCTAGTGACATGGTTCCTACCATTTGCTCCTTCAGACCTAGGGACCGTTAGAACTTCTCCTTGGTTGCTGGTTCCTCCAGGTTTCACCTTCCCTTGATGGTACCTTTAAATAGTGCCATGAGTGAGTTCTTGCAGTTGAACCCTTCAGTGTGTGTGCCATCTGCTTCCTGGTAAAAAACCTGACCAATACAGAGAGCCCTGGAAGACTATGCTAGAAAAATTGGACATAGCGAGGTTTTGGAGAAAACTGAGGATTATGCCCAAAATTCTGTATTTTTCTTAAAAATTAGGCAACTTGAAAATCATTAAATGTTTCTGAACACAAGAAGGACTTGGGCAGGTATACATGGCGGCGGTCAAAATAAAGAGCAGTGGATGCAGGAGGTGAGGCAAAGGTAGAGGACGGGTGGAAGTGGTAACTTACCAAGCACGTGGATAGAGAAGGAGCCTTTGAAGCTGGGTCCATGTCTTCAGGACGGGGTTCGCTGAGAGAATAATGGTGCCACAAACAGAACTGGGAACAGGAGGGAGGCACTGTTACATTTGGTTTGAGATGAGTTGAAAATGCCTGAAACCTTCCTCTATAAATTGTGGTCACGGCTGTCCGCCTTAGAGGGGCCGTGGTAGTATGAAATAGTTCATCAATCAGCCCCAAGCCTGTGATAACTCAGAAAATATCACACAAACAGGCAGTCCTTCTGCAGAGTGGGGCTACTTAGTAATCATCCGGTACAGTCCTGGTCCTTCAGAAAGTTAATCCACAGTGGCCATCTGAGTTTACGGATAACAATGAAATCTCAAGTATTTTTTGTAGATGTGGTTTTTTTTTAGAAATGAATTGAGGCATCAAAATATATCATAAGAGGACATCTTGGGGGAACAGAGGACTACTTAGTTTGGAGAAGAGAAAGCTAAGAGGAAAAAGAGGTTCATTCTGTGCAATGCCAGGGGGCAGCTTATGAGATCTGGTGGGGTTAGGGGTTGGGGGTGGGTGAGGAGCAGATGCGGCCAGGAAGGGAAGATAGAGAAGAGCCTTCCAAGGATTGATTCACTCTGCCCACTGGTGGGATGAGCCCTTCATAGAATGGTGGGTACCTGCTCCTGAAAGGGATTAAACCTAGGCTAAATGCTTGCTGGTCACTGACTCTGCAAAAGGACTTTCTGCATTGTGTTGTAAATTGGGCTGAAGAAAATCACATCATATTCCATTTCCACGTGTTCCAGCCCAATGACTCTGTGATGCTCTCACCCTATAAATACAGATGCAGAGGGGGCTGATGGCCACAAGGCTAAAACCAGCAGCTGTGCAGGTTCTTGGCTTTTCATTACAGGTATGTTCTAGAGAGAATTAACACGGCAAAGAACAAACACAAACTCTTTTGGGTCAGAAGTTGAATAACCCGACTTGTCCTTATTCTGCCACAATGGTTATCTTTATCTTCTTTAAATAATATCCTATTTCCTTTCAATTCAGATTAACAGTGTGAATTTGATTGGTCAGCCATGTAGGGAATATGTAGAAGAGAGAACAAATATGCTTTGATACCCTAGTGGTTCTACCAGCTGTGGAGTTTCAAAGATTTCTTTTTAAATCTCAATTGAAGATGGAATAAAGGAAATGTGCTGTGATGAAAGCATGTCTGGAATGGAGAAAGGTGACAAGTGAGGAATTTCTTGCTAAATGGGGCTGGAGAAGATTCTCTTTCTTTGCAGTAAATGGGTGTTAAAAAAATATATGCTTATTTAGAACCACGATACCTTGAAGGAGTTCAGAGATTTCTTTGACTGCAATCTTCTATTTCACAAATCATATGTAATATGTATACATTGACTTCAAGTTAACAGACCGATTTATGTGCACTATCTCATTTTATCTTGTGAATATACTCTTCCCTGTTACCAGAAGAGCACAGTGAGACTAAGAGAGGTCAGTCTTCCTCTTCAAGGTCATGCAGATGATAAGCGAATGATATGGCTTGTCTGTGTCCCCACCCAAGTCTCATCTTGTAGTTCCCATAATCCCCACATGTGGTGGGAGGGACCTGGTGGGAGGTAATTGAACCCTGGGGGTGGTTTCCCCACACTATTCTTGTGATAGTGAGAGTAAGTTCTTATGAGATCTGATGGTTTTATAAGTGGCTTCCCCCTTCACTCAGCTCTCATTCTCCTCCTTTCTGCCACTTTGTGAAGAAAGATGTGTTTGTTTCCCCTTCTGCCATGATTGTAAGTTTCCCGAGGCCTCCCCAGCCATTCCTTCATAAACTACCCAGTCTTGGGTATATGTCTTTATTAGCAGTGTGAGAACGGACTAATACAATGGATGACCAAGTTTTGAACTTTAATCTTGTGGTCTTCCTATAACATAATGAGAAACTAGATTGTAAACTAACACTTACTGCATACTTATCTTGTGCCAGGCACTGGACTAAGCACTTTTGATGGGTTAGATTATTCACTTTACAGCAATTCCTATTTTCCAGATAGGGAAACTGAGGATGCTCCTCTAGCCTTCTGGCTCTTCCAGGGTAAACACTGCCGTTTAGTTTCAAGGCCACAGGACTAAATCTAGCAGCTGCCCAGGTTCTCAAGGTCGGTGTAGGCTCCTTCTTTCTAACAGCAGCGTGAAAACAAAATGTCAGTAGTATTTAGCTCAGATGAGTACGTGCATGTCTGTGTGTGTAGGGAGTGTGTGTGTGCTCAGAGCACCACACTCTATCTGTAACTGCAGGCTGGGCAACTATACTTGCTTCTACTCCCAGAAAGTGGAATGCTCCATTTCTCAAACTAAACTCATTATCTTCTTCCCCAAACAGCTCTTCATTTCCTGTGTTGGCCAGGGCCATCATTCAGGGTTAGCCCACACACCTGGTGTTGGTACTGAAGACCTCTAGGTTCTACTTTCAAAATTGTGCGTAGCCATTCAGTCCTTTCCATCCTCTCCACCTGCCTTCGGTCACACCCACACCTCCTGGACTTTGGCAGCACATATCTAATAGAGCCTCTCTATCCCTCTTCCATTCCTACCGATTGTCTCAAGTTATGTTTTTTTAGAAACACAAATCTTATCCAATTATTCTCTTTTTCCCAAACTTTCATGAGCTTCCTGTTATAGTCATTTATTCCGCAGATGTTAATTGTGCAACTACTGAGTGCCAAACCCTATTCTAAGTGCTGAGCACACCGGAATGAATAGAGCAGTTACAAAGCCCCGTCACTGTGCAATTTAAAAAAGTACATGTTCTTCAGCCTGAGATTTAAAGCCCTCTACATGTCGGTTCAACTCATCCTTCTGGCCTTTGTCCTCTCTTCACTCCACCTGCGGGTAAGAGCCACATTTCCTGTAAACCAGTCATACTGAGCGTTCTTGGCGTCCTTTCTGGACTTGCCCCTCATTTGATGGTTGCCTCAACCTGGAATTCTCTCCCGAGTCTCTAGATTTCCTGTGACCCAGCTTAGTTCCATCTCTTCAGTAAATTCTTTCTAGATCAAGCTCCTCTCCTAGCTCCTCTTGCCAGAATTAATCTCCCTTTCACCTGTGCTGTGTGTACAATGTTTCTGTACATTTATGGTAATTCTCATGTCTGCATTCCTTATATATGTGTCCATCTCCTCCACAGACTGAGATCCTTGCAGTGAGAAACTATGTCTCTTCTGTACTCTCAGCCCTTTGCTCAGTCCCTGGCACATAGTAGGTGACTAATATTAGCCACTGTGAAATGGTTAGATGCTGACTTTCTGAATAGTACCCCCCGCCCCGCCCACCGTCATGTATCTCCATCTTTTCAAAGCTCCTTAACGAGTTTATTTACACAAACAAATCTTGCACAAGAGTATCCAAGTTCAGGAGTGTACTTTCAAGCCTCTAGGTGGCAGTGTTACTGTGCTCATAGTGAGGGAGTTGTGAGCCAAGCTGGGAAATTGTATCAACCCCTTAGGTCACCTGCCTTCCAGTCTCTTCTTCCTCCCTCCCACCCTCCTACCCTCCCTTTCTCTTTTTTTCTCTCCTTTCCTCTCTTCTACTCTCCCTGTCCTCCCATCTCCATTTCTGTTCATCCATTAAATCTCTTCACAGAGTTTTTTTTAAAACCCCAAAGTGTAATTGTAGGACCGAGGAAAAGGTACAAGTCCTCCTGGGAGCCTGCCTCCTCCCTCACACACTTTGTGTAGAGTTTTAAATTTTAATATTTCTATTCCATTTATATTTTGGAGGTCTGGGTGGATTATGATATTCAGAGATGGGGAGACAGGAAGCAGCTGTTTTTAGAAGCAGCCAAGGAAATAATCCAAAATGGCCTTACGCCATGTCTGGCATGTCCACATTCACCACACACCACTCCCAGACCTGTCATGGGTGTCCAGGGGTGAGAGGGACACTGGGCTTTGCCAGACAGTTCTGGACTGGACTTGTTGACCAGTTTTAGGGAGGGCCTGAGGCTGGATCCACAGACCATGTTTCAATTCAAATCAGGGTGGAGGTGGACTGGCAGAATTTCCTGGGAGCCCGATTCGGAGGAGTTGGACAGCAGGCGGGAGCCAGCAGTGGGGGTCTGGGGGGACGGTGGGGAAGCCACAGCAGAGCTCTGGGAAGGCAGGGGAATGCAGATGGGCTTCTCCTTGCTGCCCAACCAAAATCTCCACCTGCCTGTTTTTCTATGATGCCCGCTGCTCTAACAATTCAGCATTTCAAAGAGGGGATGGTGGAGGAGGGAAGTGGTGATTTAAGCATGAAAAATGTCATTTTGCCTCAGAGCAAACTGCCTTTCTATGGCCCGGCTCCTTTTGTGAGGTTTGGATTTAGGCATATCTGGAAGATCATTTGCCCATTACTAATAGGAAGGCTCACTGTGCTCGTTTGTTATGAGATGTAATGGGACTTACTCTCACTGCGAGAACAGCAGCCACCTAGTGCCACTGATTTCCATTTTTCTGTCACCATGAAAAACTCTGTCTTTCACATGCATGTATGCACACACACACACACACATATATATACACAAACACACACCTTTCACTCTCACACACACACATTAAAGAACCCTTGGATTTCCACTTACACGTTTCTCTCTGAGACAATTAAATGCATTCACTTTCCTGCAAATCCCATTCTTTATTCTTTTCCTGCCTTAGGTTTCAGGTCATTTGGTTTAGAAGAGAGGCCCTTTCACTTGCATACCGTTAATTAATACTACTCTTTCTTCCTGCCAAATTCCTCAAGACATTTTGCTTTCTAAACACGGGCTTTGCTTTTCTCCCCTTTTCCTTACAAGCAGCATGTGTTTATTGTCTAAAACTTTTGAGGACCATGCACTTATTTGTCAGTATTTGATTTCACTGTGTTATTTATAATTTTGAAAAAAAAAATCCAGATACAACTGTAAAAGACATTTAGTTTTACTTGATTTTTCTGTCTCCCTATTATGTCTGTTTCTTTCAAAAAAAATCTTTAAAATTTTGTCCTAAATTCTTTGATTAGTACTGTTGATCTCTGTCACCTTTTGGGTATTTGGGGCCCATATATGAGGTATCACGTTGCCCCGAAACTGTAGCACTGTTGTCCCTTGGAGAGTGAGCCTCTTCTTTCTCCATGCACTAAATATGGGGGAGAATGGACAGAAGCATCTGTCAAATTGGTCTGGAATATGGTCAGAGTCTTTACAATTCCCCAAAACTCTTTGGATAAAATGACATTTTTCGTTTCTTTTTCTTGCCTTCTCAGATGGTTTCTCAAATGTGGTTCAAACTACACGTTCCCGGGATGTGGCTGGCACCCTCTGTAACTTCCTGCTGGTTTTCTCATCCTTTCTTAGGAGTCCTTGCAATTTGGCCAGTGCTCTAGTGCCTCAGGCCCACTCTGGAACCGTCAGAAAACTCACAGCTGCCCAGTGTGAGGCACACATTCAAGGCCTGCCTGCCGTGCCTCCTTCTGCCGAAGGCATTTGTAGCAATTTCCTTAAAATGTGGCTGCAATGGAAAAGGAAGCTGTTCAGGGCAGAAGTGATGGCCTCGAAGTGCACCCAACACCCTGAGGTGTGGCTGGGGAAGAGGAACGTGTATGGCTTAGCAGATGAGAGTGAAGGCTTCCGAGTCGGTCAGCTAGGTTCTCATACCCGGTCCACCTCCATATGACATTGGGAAGTCACTTCACCTCTGTAGGCCTGCTTTCTTTATAGGAAATAGGGATAGCCACGGTACTTGAAAGGTCTATGCTGAGGATCGCATGAGATAATGCACATAAAGTTGTTAACACAGTGCCTGAAACATGCTGAGTACCCATTGAATGTTATCTATGACCAAGATATGAGTCTGAAGGCTGGAAGGTACCTTAGAGATCATTGACCCATTTCTTCATCTTACAACTGAGCACAGGCCACTCAGCCAGTTGATGACAGCAGCTTCTGTTAGAAGGCAGGCCTCTTTTTTTTTTGAGATGGAGTCTCACCCTATCGCCCAGGCTGGAGGGGAGTTGTACAATCTCAGCTCAGGGCAACCTCTGCCTCCTGGGTTCAAGTGATTCTCTTGCCTAAGCCTCCTGAGTAGCCAGGATTACAGGCATCCACCACCATGCCTGGTTAATTTATATATTTTTAGTAGAGATGGGGTTTCACTACGTTGGACAGGCTGGTCTCGAACTCCTGACCTAGTGATCTGCCCACCTCGGCCTCCCAAAGTGCTGGGATTAGAGGTGTGAGCCACTATGCCCGGCCAGAAGGCAGGCCTCCTAACCCTTAACCCAGTATGCTTTCTCCCATAATTGCAAACCCTAGGCCTTCTGTCCTATTCTGATGGTGGTAGTGGGTGGTGATGCAGTATTTATGATTACATAGCCAATCGTTCATAAACTATTTATTGAGAAGATGCAATGACAAGCAATACACAGATCCTATATTCAGTGATCCTATTGTGCTATAGTGGGAATAAAATGTCCACTGGTAACTAAAGGTCAGAGTACTACAAGCGGTCATTAAGGATTTTTAAAAAGTGCCATGGAGGGCAGAGAAAAGAGGCCACATATAGCTAAATATCAAGATAACACTCAGCAAACATTTATGGGGCCCTTGTTATGTGCTAGGCACAAAGGGGCATAGAAACTTTAAGAGTAGGAACTATGTTTTCCTTATTTTTGAATACCCAGCATGGTGCTTGGCAAGTGGTGAGTGGACAACCAACATTTGCAGAGTGAATAAATAATGCAGAGTCTGTATTTTCTGTCATTACCCTAGAGGTCACCATGAGGACTAGCTGGCCATGGCACCACCTCTGCATCATCTTTTTTCTGCTGCTTGTTGCTTTCCCAAGTTGTGTGCCTGTAGGTCCCCATGGTGAATGGTGGCCCACAGAACTTAACCCTGTGGTGGTCACCATGATTGTTGTGCTTTAGGGAGGACTCTGCTTTGAGGTGTCTGACATCTCCCAGGGGCTATTGCCTCCTTTCCAACCAAGCACGCCTGTCCTGCCTCCCCTGCTCACAGCACACAGCGCTTTGTGCTATGGTAATCTGATGAACATTTCTATCATGTGGTGTTACTGCCCAGCTTGGCTGTTCTGTTACAAAGCAAGCTGAGAGGTGTGATCTGATTTCTGGTGGGTTCTGCTGTTTTGGCTGGAGGATGGAGAGGAACTGTGTGGGTAGATTTATTTCTCAAATAATCCTCTCCAGCAACCTGTGTTGGCTGCCTTGGTGGAACAAATGGATATTATCAGTGTTATTGATTTGACCTTTTCCCCCTCTCCTGGTGGACAGTGTCGGTGCCCTCATTGTTCTCACTCTTGGGAGCACTGAGACAATTTAGAGCCATTTCTAAGAAACCCCTGCTCTTCCCTTTGGCATTTTGGAGAAAGAAAAACATTTGTGGCATGAACACAAAATAATCAGGTTGTAACACCCTACAGTCTGGTTGTGTGACATGCTGGAGCCCATGACAAGCAATTTGGTGGATACAGTTCTAAATAAACGTTTCTGATGAAGTTTCCTTCTTTGCTGGAAATTCATTTGACAGGTTGGGTTTTCAGGGATTTTTGGTGGTACAGGAAGACAAGCATTCTGATTTTTCCTTTATTCTTCAGTGAGGGAAGAATGTGGGCTCAGAGAACTTCTTAGTCTGTGACATGGACTGCTGTGGTCACTGGTGCTGTAAGCTCCTCTTTGGGAGAGTGAGGGTGCAGGAAGGGGAGAGTTCTCAGAAGTGGCAGGCTCAGCTAGCATAGCCAGTTTCTAAAAGGATGAGTTTTATATTGTTTGCTTTTTATTATAAAATTACATGTGTCCATTAGGGAGAAATCAGGAAATCAGATAAACAAAACAAAGAAATAATTATGAAAATATCAGACCTAGCATGGCCACCTTTTGGCATCAGAGGACAGAAATGGCATTATTCTCTCTCCACAATTAATTAAAAATAAAAGAAGTCTACATTATGTTAATTGAAGTATAATTATGAAAATACCTTGTGTTTGTACACTTTATCCTATTTACAAGACACATTTAAATATATTATTTTATTTAGTCTTACAACGACTATCTGAATTATGTTGTTACTATCCTCATTTTTTCCCTCATTTTTAAATAAAAAACCTCTTAGACTTAGAAAGGTACAGTGGCTTCCTCCAGTTAAATAGCAGGTAAGTGGCAGATCTGGTACTTGAACTAAAGTTTTTAAAATGAAACTTCAATCCACTGGATTCCAGCCATCTCATAGTTTTATGGGAGCCATGTTGATCAATTGACTATTATTAAAATAATGCTGTGGAACAAACCACCTCAAAATTCCGTGGCTCACAACAAGTATCTATGTTATCATGTATGGGTCTACAGATTTACTATACAGTTAACTGATCAATCTGAGCCCACCTGGGAGGCTCTACTTCAGGCTTCAGATTTAATGGACTTGGCTTAAGGCTGCATTTTTGCTTCAGGTCTGTTCCATATGGGTTTGTTCTGAGGACCAGATAGAAGGAATGCCCTTCTTATGACAGATCCAAGATAAACCATCTAAACATATTTAAAGCCCCTGCTCCTGCTGTGCCTGGTGACATTCCATTGACCAAAGCAAGTCACCTGGCCAAGCCCATGACATTAGGAAGGATATACTGCCCACAATAGGAAGAAAGAGTTGTACAATATTGCAAACCATCAGAATCTGGCCTCTTATTGACTGTTCTTCTGCATGCAAAATATACTTATCTTTATTCTAATATCCTTAAATGTCTCATCCAATCTATTAAGCTTAAAGTTGAGAATCTTGAAATTACCCCAAATCCTGATACAACTCCTATTAACTGAGACATTTAGGAACTAAAGAGACAAGTTATTTGCTTTTCAATGACCCAACATATAACGTTGAACAGACGTAGGCAGAATACTGCCATTTGAAAAATGTGAATGGTAGACACACTGCAGTCACTGGTCTATAGCAATTCTGAAATCCTACTGTGGAAGTGCAGCCACATTTCTTTATTCTGTGGGTATAGAATATTCTTTCACTAGACTAGGGGTTCACAACTGTGAAGAGCCAGTTAGTAAATATTTTGAGCTTTATAGGCCTAGTTCCTACTGCAACATTTCAACAAAAGCAGTGGAGACAATTTGTAAATGCATGGATGTAGTTATGATCCACTATAACTTTATTTACTAAAGCACGTGGCAAGCAGGGTTTGGCCTGTGGGCCATAGTTTGCTGAGCTATGGATTAGGCCCCAGTTCTACTCCCTAGGAGTGACTTATCAGTTCATTGTTCTCCATATCCTTTGGCTCTGACCTCCAGGAGATACTTCCTTTTCCATCATCCACCATGCGTGACCACCACTGAATACAAGTTTAGAGGGTAGCCTTTCTTTCTGGCTCTGCAATTTCTCAGTATGCTTTCTGCTTATAAACATTTGGGAGCCAGAGATCTTTTTACATCTCAAACAGTTACAGTCTCAGGTTGGTGGCATTTTACCAATATAGGTGCTTTAAAAGTTTTGTGAGTTTCCTATGTATTTGATTGCAGTCAACTCCATGTACCAAAAGTTACAACAGTGATACATTTTGAGATACGTCTCTCTCTCTTAAGACTTAATTTTGGCTACTTTGGGAATACCAAGCCTTTGTAGGAGCTTGCCTTTTAGCTTTCTAGGAGCACTTATTCAGGTAAAAAGAACAGCAAGGCACCACTTCAGTTATTTTCAGAAGCTGTAACAAAGGATGTGAAAGTCAACCTTTAATTTAGTCTTTGTCCTGAGATTGATAAAATAAGGTGAGAAAGTTTCACTTTTCAAACCCATAAGTTCTGGAATTTTGGGGCTTTCTATATTTTCTCTCAATTCTGCTGGCAAACTGGTCAGTTCTTTTTAGAACTTAACTTTGTCTTACAATATCTTGTTCTGCTACTAACAGCTAAATTACACTATCAATATTCTAGCTTGACGCTTTCCTGCCCAATGCTTCAAGTTCATTAGGCACGTTTTCTGTCTTCCAAATGATCACAGATGAGTTTTGCCAAACACTTCTTCAAATAACATGGGATGGCATCTTTCTGGCCTTCCACTACAGTTTCCTCACCATCTGCTGCCTAGTCCCCAAACCATAGTTACATATTTTAGATTTTTATTACGGCAATACCCCACTTCTGATACCAATTTCTGTGGTAGCCAGCTACTGCTACAATAATGCTGCATAATAAACTATCCCCAAACTCTGACTTCCAACAACATGCACTTATGCTCACATACACAGTTCTGCTGGTGATTGTTGTTCCACTGATCTGGGATGGGTTCAGCAAATGGCCCTGATTTAGGTTGCACAAAGACTAGGGTTGGCTTTAGGTCATGATTTGGCTTAAGATCTGCCCCACATGTGTTTTCTTTCACTCCAGGCTGAAAAGGGGCAGCAGCAACTTGGTTTTCAGCTCTTCTTACAATGTATTGCTGGAGCACTAGTCCAGCTGGAGCACACATGCATTGAAAGCTTCTGCTTGCATCATGTTCACTAACATTCCACTGGACAAAGCAAACTACATGGCCAAGCCCAGTATCAGTGGAACAGGGAAGAATACTGAGTCCACAATGGTCAGCAGGGAAGGGAATGCATTTTTTCTTTGCTGAACAAGAATGCAAATGATTACACTATGATTCATTTTTGAGATATTAATGTCAAAAAGAGAAGGAAAATAAATGGACATTTACCACATACCTTTGTCAGTGTTTTTTCAACATATTTTTTGTAAGAACTCTATGACCAAGTTCTGGCCAATGGGATGCAGGTGCTGTGTGCCACTCTGAACCGGATCCTTAAAGGAAATGGGCATGTTCTCCCATTGTCTCTTTCCACTTTCTGCTGGCTCGGGCGAGACTGTAGGAGTTGAGGAGTTACTTGGAAGTGAGAAATTTCAAACAGAAGCCACATGTTGGTGATGGCAGGCTGCCTTCACAGCCCTGCACTATTATGTGGGAGAAAAACTCTTGTCACCCTTTTTTGTGTGTGTGTCTTTGTTATAGCAGCTTAGCTTGTACATAATACTGCTTCTAGATTGTTACACAATAGATGAAAATCCTTCTTGTTTAAACCACTGCATTTTAGGTGTGGCGGGGGGTCTTTGTTAAAGCAATTTAGTTTGTTCCTTAACAAATAGAGATTGTAATACTGCTGTTTTGATAGTTGTAGGGATTAATTAGGATAATGTAAGGAAAAACCAGAACTTAGTAGACTTTCTTAATGAATAACAGTTATAACAAAAATGATATACTATGTTATTAACATAGTTGATATATAAAATGCATTTATATTTTTATATGTAAATATGTTAATATATTTAATATATAAAATACAATTAATATATTATAAATAATTTAATTATTGTGAGTCAAATGCCAGCCATATTCACTGCCAAACTGCTAGTTCTACTGAACTGTCAACCTTAGTCCCCTGAAGATCTCCTCCTTCTTCTGCCTCCGTCTCCCTCAATGTAGTAGTTGCCTCTGTCATTTTCCTCTTTAGCTGTGGTCCAATTCAGCTTCAGCTAGCTCACGCATAAAAAGTTCTGAGAATGGTGATGACTTAGAGGTGTCTCAGTGAAAACACCAGCCTTTAGTAAGACTTGTTGGGTGTGGTTGAGGCGTTTCGTTGGTTTCCCCAAATAAAAGAGCAGGAGTGTTGTATATTTTATAACCTTAGCACCACATATTCTGGGCTTTTAAAATATAGTGTAGTCCCTGCCAGACCCCTCTTAAATGTATGCCTTTTGGATTAAAGAGAACAGGGTAGAATGTAGGTGGTTCAAGAAAAATTCATCACCATTTCTAGAGAAACAGCTTTACATTTAATAACCTATGGGCAGAAGATCAATAATATTTTCTATGCATCGGAAGAATAGTATATTTTCATTACATTTTCAGAGTTTATAAAAAGGTGAGTTTATAGAGAAGTGTCCTGAGAATAGTATATTTTCACTACATATTCAGTGTTTATAAAAAGGTGGGCCTAGTGCCTCAAAGAAAATCTGCCCTTCATTTCTGCAGTAAGCATTTATTGAGCAACCTCACAAGCAAGGTGCTTTGTTGTAGACACAAAAATGGGCCGGACGCATTGGCTCATGCCTGTAATCCCAGCACTTTGGGAGGCCAAGGTGGACGGATCATGAGGTCAAGAGATCGAGACCATCCTGGCTAACGTGATGAAACCCTGTCTCTACTAAAAAATACAAAAATTAGCTGGGTATGGTGGCGTGCGCCTGTAGTCCCAGCCGCTTGGGAGGCTGAGGCAGGAGAATGGCTTGAACCCGGGAGGCAGAGGTTGCAGTGAGCCGAGATTGCGCCACTGCACTCCAACCTGGCACCTGGCAACAGAGCGAGACTCTGTCTCAAAAAAGAAAAAAAAAAAAAGAATGGGTCGTATTTTCCACTTGTAAGGGGCTCACTATCTAGCAGTTGGAAGAAGGCAATATATGTAGTGTTTAAGAGTGGACTCTGGAGTCAAGAGTCTAACTGGGTCCAAACCCTGGCTTTGATGCTTAGCAACCTTATGACCGTTGGCAATTTACTTAACTGCCTTGTGCCTCAGTTGCTTCTTCTGTCATACGGAGATAATAGTAATGAGTTTTATAGAGTTGTTGTAAGCATTAAATAAATTAATACAAGCAAAGTACTCAGAACACTGCCTGGCACAGGTAAATACCCATTATATCGTTAAATATTGGCCTTGATTACCTATTAGACTATAAGTTTCTGAGGACAGGACATCTTGTCTGCTTTGTTTACTGCTGCTGAATCTTTTTTTTTTTTTTTTGATGGAGTCTTGCTCTGTCGCCAGGCTAGAGTGAGGTGGCACGATCTCACCTCATTGCGACCTCCGCCTCCCAGGTTCAAGTGATTCTCCTGCCTCAGCCTCCCGAGTAGCTGGGACTATAGGCGTGCACCACCATGCCCAGCTAATTTTTGTATTTTTAGTAGAGACGAGGTTTTACCATGTTGGCCTGGATGGTCTCTATCTCCTGACCTGGTGATCCACCCGCCTTGGCCTCCCAAAGTGCAGGGATTACAGGCGTGAGCCACCGCGCCCGACCCACTGCTCTATCTTTAGCAGCTAGATTAGGGCCTGGAGCCAGTAGACATGCAGTAAGTATTTGTTGAATGAATGGATGATTGAATACAATGACATTCAAGCTATTTGTTCCCTCCTGACCCTCTACCCTCCAAAAAGAAGGGTCATATTTATTGAGCACTTACAATGCTCCAAACTCAATGCTAAGAGATTTTACTTATTACCTCATTTTCTCCTGTACAAACTTTATGAATTGGGTGTAATCATCATCACATTTTACAGATGTGGAAACTGAGGATCAGAGAGGTAAAGCAACTGGCCTGAGGTTGCACAGATGCTTATTGGCAGATTTAGGATTTGAATCCAAGACTTTCTTGCTTAGGTGCTTGTGCTTTTGAACTATGGCCCTCTCCTGCCTCCTGAAGGCCCCATAGCTGGCACCATCAGGGCACTCACATGCACCAACCTGTGTTCCCTTGTACAGGTGCCATCTGCAGCATGCAACAGGAGCTGGGCACTATGGGAAAAAACACATACTGAAATTTGCATTTAGCGTCTTCGCTGCTGTGTGTGCTTCACATGGCTGAGAAGTGGAGAGCAGGCTTTGGCTTGAGAGCTGAACGGCTCATTGCCTCGGCTACTCCTGTCTTCCTTCATGTTCAGGAAACAGAAGATGCATTCAAACTTTGAGTTAATGGGACTGTACTATTCATTATTTACCCAGGATAGTACTTTATCACAGGAGCTCCTAAGTGTTTGACAAAGAAAAAGGCATCTCATTAGTGCCTGGGAGGTTATGGACTGGGCAGATGGTTTCTGTTTTCTTCTTTTCCTGGACAGAAACACAAATGTTTCAGACATTGTGGCAGAAGCTTAAATTCTGCAGACTCCAGCAAGCAAGTTGGGTATGTTTTTCCCTGTTCCCTCCCTTACTCTTTGTTAAATGTAAAATGAAACCCGTTCTAGCTTTCCAACAGCTTTCCTGCTGTTATGCAGGTGTTGTTGAGTTGGTATTTACATGCAGCACAGTCCTAAAGGGACAAGAGGGAGCGATAGTTTCTAGGTGTACACTGATATATATTCCTGACCTAGCAGCTGCCTCCACCCCTGGGTGTGTTGGCACAGTAGGTGGGGTGGGGGTGGGGTCTACAGGTGACCTGGCAGCTTTGGTCTTTGGCTAGTAGTGTCTGTAGATAACAAGATGTCATGCATAGTGTCAGAAGGCTCTAGTTAATGTAGGTCTTTCATCTCTAGGAACCAGTGGCTGGAAGAACCATGACCTGATTAGTTAATAATATCCTTTATGTTGGATGGAAAATAATAATAGCCACCATGAAAACAATAGATAACATTTACTGAATGCTTTTGTATGCCTAAGTGCTTAATGTGCATTATTTAATTTGGACATCTGAACAATCTTATGAGGTTTTCATGTAGCAAAAATTAAACGCTTGCTATGTGCTTTTCATTGTTTTAGGCACTTGGGCTGGATTAGTGAACCAAACAGTAGGTGAGAATAAAGAATAGACATAATAAGTGCATTATATGGAATGCTCGAATGTGATCAGCACTACAGAAAAAGAAAAAGCAGAGTGGGAAAGAGACGTTTGGAGTAAGCACAGGGTAAGTAGAGTGGTCATGGATAAGGTGACGTTGGATCAAAGACCTGACACAGGTGAAGAGGTGAGCCATGCAGAGAGGTGGAGGTAAGGGCACAGACTGGGTACTTTGAAAAGAAGCAGGGGAAGGGTGAGACCATGGAGTGAATGTTGGAGTGGAGTAGGAGATGAGCTCAGAGAGGTCATGTGGGGGTGGATTGAATGGGAATGCAATGGAGCCATTGGAGGATTTTGAGGAAAGGAATGAGATCTGATGAATTCTGGCTGTGGCAGAATAGTAGTTTATTTTTCCTACTTTAGAGCAGAGGAAATTGGATTTAGATGGGTTAGGTAACCTGCCCAAGGTGACAGAGCTAGTAAGTGGCAGAGCAGGATATTCTTTTAGGTCTAGCTACCGTCAAATCTCATGCCCTTAAAAACTACACTGGATAATGATATTATTTATACACCAAGGCACCCTTTCCTGCAAACAGATGATTTTCACTGATTCCTCATAAGTATTCCCTCTGCTATAGCTGCCTCTCTTTTCCCTGTCCAACCATGCTGGGATGTGGTAATTTTTGTTCAGTCTTGTAAAAAGCTGTCGGGGCATTCTCTTGCCTGATTGTTTATTTGCAGATTTATCTCATACTAAGAGAGAATTCTTTGAGATTTTGTCTTTTGTTACGCCACTAAGGGAGTGGTGAGTGTGTGGAGATAGTGCTTCATGTCTGTGCCCACTAGAAGAATGATTCCAGGTACTGGAGACCCTAATACCCTCTTCAGTGGCCTGGAGAGTTGATGGCCAAGGGATCATAGCCACTCAGTGGGAAATCAAGACTCTATTTCATTCCTTTTCCCGAGCTAGCACTTCTATCTCAGTGGGAGCCCTGTTAATGAATCAATTAAGGAGGGTATTATTATTGGAAGCTGTTTTCAGACCAATTAAGACCTTTCGACATGTCAGTTGCAATAATAAAAGTGAGTTAAGTCTCAATTTTTCTTTATTAGGGTGTTTATTAGAAGATTGAAGTGTTCATTACTTGGAATAAAGTGATACATTCATCTTCTGCTCATCAGAAGCACAATGGAACCTCTATTGTACTCAGGGCTAACGTGGTGGCCTTTTTATACAGAGAGCTGGGTTCTAACTCTGCTTTGGCTGCAGGTAAAAATAAATTTGTGAGAGTAATAGTTCTGGTTAGGGAATTTTCTCTTGCCTGATGTGAGCCTGGAAATGTCTGCTTGCTTAGGAGTAAGAGAGTGGGTCAGTGTTCAGAATACTGATGAGCCACGCATGAGGATTGGGAAGGATGGAAGCTTGTGCCAGCAGACCCTGTGATTAGCCCAGGGACTAAAATTACAGACTCTAAAACTTTCCAACTTTTGGCCATAAACATTTTTCAAATATATACAAAAGTATAAGGAGTAAATGATTAACATCCGTATAGATTTCTCCTGGCCTTATCAAATAGTAACATTTCCCCCAAATTTCCTTCTTTTTTTTTTTTTGGTTGATAAACATTATGGATTTAGTTGAAGCTTCTTAGGTAGCCCTCTCTGACCTCATACCCATTCTCCACTCTTCATTCCCAAAAGTTAATGATCCTCCTGAATTTTATATTTACCATCCCCTACAGGTTTTTATGCCATTACTCTACATACTGTGTGTATTTGTAAGAATATAGTCTTTCGCTTGTTTTCCAGATTTCACATAAATTCTATCATATGGTGTGTATCTTTTCGTATCTTGCTTTTATTCATGCAATATTTTGTTTCGGAGATTTATCCACGTTGACACATGATGGTTTATTTACTTGTTGTATAGTATTCCATCGTCTTCATATTTACTTCAAGTAAGTTGTCCATTCTCCTGTTGATGAACATGTTTGCAAATTTTTCTGATTACAAGTAATAACGGCAGCGAACATCCCCGTACATGTCTCTTCGTGTACACTTGCAAGAGCTTCTCTACACTAGGGTTTCTCACACTTAAAAAGATAGAAATGCATCTTGCACTGCAACTCTGCATGTGCACACACACGCATCCCACAAATGAAAGTTTATTGAAACAATACTTCTATACCCATAAAGAACTCTGATATTTATTATATTCTGTCTATTCTGACCTATTCTGTTCTATTTCTTTCTTTTAATATTGTATTTCTTTTAAACTAAAAAAAATGCTGGTTGTGATTCACTATTCTGTGGGCCGCCACATGCAGTTTTAAAAACACAATTTTGTGGTCTATTACCAACAAGCAAGAATTTTGGTCATCTTGGTTTTACTATTCATAAATTGTTTTCCTAAGTGGTGTGTTCTTTTTTTTAAAAAAATTTTTGGGTGTTTTGCTTTAGGTAAAAAGCTTTAGGTGTCTGCTTTAAGTGATAATTGTATTTAAAACAAATTCCAGTTTGATATTCTCTATGTTTTATTGAGATTTTAATCTGTCTACACACAGTGAGATATTTGGACTTACTTTAATATTTTTTTGTTATGTGTTTTTATCATCCTTTCCCCTTCTTTTATTTTTTTCCTTCTTGCCTTCTGATGATTGATACATTTTCTATATTCCTACCATCAATTTCTTAGATTTTCCCTGCTGGTTTGGAAGATAAAGGTTGTAGTACTATTATTTTATTGAGAGCTTCCCCTACCCTTTAAAAAATTCACGCTTCACTATAAATACTTATAAGTTCAAGTTGTTAAGTAGTTTTATCATTCTCCTGAATGTGGACCTAGCACCCTTTATCCATTAAGCATAACTTTTGCATAGCATACTGTTATTTTTGTCTAAAGTTTAGCTTTATTCATTCTTTAAACATATAACAAGTTGTAAACTTTTGTGTCAATAGTTAAATTTATTAATTACAATAATTTTCTGTTCTCAAATCTTATTTCTTGGATTCCATGTTTACCCTCTGAATTCACTTTTCTTCTTGTTGAAGTACATCCTTTTGCATATCTTTTAGTGAGGATATATAGGTAACATACTGTGTCTTTTTGCAATGAAAAATTACCTTTATTTTGTCAGTACTCAACAGTATTTTAACAGGGTCTATAATTCTAGGTTGACATTTATTTTTCCTTAGCATTTCAAAGACATAACTCCATTGTCATCTGTCCTCTATGCTAGTGGTGGGAAGTGTATAGTCATTTGAAATGTCAGTTTTTAATTTTTAAGACAGTCTGGCTTTTCTTTCTGGAAGCTCTTAAGCTTTTTTCTCCCTTTTCTCTCCCTTTTCTTCCTCATGGTCTGCAGGTTCACCAGGAGTGTCAGATGTGGATTTTTATTTATTTTCCCTGCTTGCTAGTCAAAGAATAGTCTTGATTTGATGACTCTTGCATTATTTAATTTTGGAAAATTCTTAGTTTTCTATTCTCTTCTGGAAGATTTCTCATTCTATTAGAAAGCTTTCATTCCATTCTCTGTTTCTTAACTGTCTTTTAATGTATATTTTCCCTGTGATATATTCTGAGTGGATTTCTTAATACAAGTTTTCATATATGAATCAAACTTTTGAATATCCATGCTAGTGTTTGTTCCATTATTTGAGATTTAAATTTAACAATAGCTCTCATTTATGAGGTTTTAAATTGAGACCTCTTCATTTCCATTCAGTTTCTGTAGTTTCATAATTTCTTGCCCTTTTAAAATAGAAACTATGACTTAATAGTCTCTCTGAGTTTTCTAAACATCATTCCTTCAAAGTCTTTGTCAGACTCTTTTATAAAATTAATGTAACCTGAGATGGATTTATGTTCCAATGGGTGATTCTGTTGACTGTTTTTCTTAGCATTAGATTTCTTCCTGTGTTTTGAAATTTTAGTGTACTGGCTAAATATTGGTGATTTCATTTCTCTCTCTCTCTCTCTGTCTCCCTTTTCCCTGTACACATCTTTCATAGCCAGTGGTTTTGTCATTTACCCTACCTTGTCCCTGGCACCCTTGGTTGAAACCATTTATGACTCTTGTTCTGAAGTGACATTAGTGATAGCCCAGATCCAGTCACCAAGCCATGAATTGCTGAGTTCAATTTTGATGGAGAGAATGTGCCTGGGTCTTCTAGCCATCCTAGGCCTACAGTTGGTTAAAAGCTTGGCCATGGGAAGCTGGGGGACAGGGCAATCTCCCTGCCAAGCTCCTGGCCTAAAGCTGTAAACATTCATTTATTCCTTTGTCTAGGTGGCCAACTTCCTGGCCACAATTCTTTGTATCCAGACTCAGAATCCAGCAGGCTGTGGCTTTACCCCACTCATTATTTTCTATTTCTATTATATTTCTGGTCCATAGAGCCTTTTATCTTGTTATTGAGCCAACTTCTGCCTTTTTTTTTTCTTTCTATTTTTTTATATTTTATCTCTCATTGCTAAATGCTTGGAGCAGAGAGTGCTACAAAGTGGACATTCCTTGTACATGCTTAATGGTCTCTGTTCCCCCTCCTTCAAGGTCAGTTTTACAAAAGAGCTTCTCATATCCTTTCCTTTTTCTCCTATCACATTTAAGAACCAGAACTATTTTCAAATTAGTTCTTTACACTTTAATCTCATGGTCATTTCTCTATGCAGATATCTGGTGTGGGCTATATGCCACTCCTGAATGGTCTGGCCTGAGACTTTCAGGGTTCTGTTGACTCCTGTAGGTTGGTTTAGACTTGTGAGCTCTGGAGTTGAACCTCCATCTGAATCCCCAGAGTAACCATTACATGGCTGGAAGATCTTGGGTAAGTTACAGGAATAACATGATTTAGATTCCTCATGTGTAAAATAGAGATACTAATTGAACTGATCTCAAGAGTTTATTAAAAGGATTAAATGAGATAATGCCTATAAAGTGTTTAGTTGTTTCTTGACATGATAAGCACTCAATACAAGATGAATGCAATAATTATTCTTACATTTGCAGATAACTCTGGACATAATTATCAGGATGGGAAGGCTGCTGGAGAATTATTCTGAATAAAAGGCAAGGGACAATAATGGGCCATTGTGAGGGCACCAATAGAGCGAGAAAAATTCAGGAAGGAGACCAGCAAGTGAAAAAGGGTGTCCTTTGATGCATTTGTACCCGAAATCTGTTATGGCTGTTAGTAACTCTCCTAAAGTGAATGGCTCTTTTATCTCCCAAATATCACAGCTAATAGGAAGAAGATGACTTTCTTATTTTATTGAACTAAAACCTGAAGCTTAAATCCAATGGCAGCTAGGGTACACTGAAAAGAGCCCTGTTCTTGGTAAAGGAAGCTCTGAGTTTGCTCTTGGCTCTGCCTCCCTGGATTAGTTGTGCCATTTCTTTAAGCTTCGGTTTCCTCATCTGTAAAATGCAAATGGTAATTCTGCTTCTTAGGCTTGTACTAAGGATGAAGTGAAATAACGGATGTGTAAATACATGATGCATCACAGGTACTCAGTGATTTTTTTAAAAAGAGAAAGCCAAAGGGATTTTATGACAAATGCTAAAACACCGTCTCCCTGGATTTCAACCTCAGTTATACAAGAATTTGTATAATTCTTCCTGGCAGTCTGGCTCCCCTCCATGCTTTTCTACCTTCAAAATTTCTATAGGCAGGAAGCAGTAAAGGAACGGACTTTGGAAATTAGTAAAGCTGTCTTGTGGGAAAGGTGGCGAAGCCCTGTCACACGCCTGTGTGGTAGATGCCACTCTGAGGAGCAATGGCTTTTTGAATTGTATAAGGTTTTTGATTTTAGAAGTGAGAATGATCCATTCTTAAGACCTAAAGTTTGAGTGCTAGAGGCTGGGACATGTGGCTCATCCTTTCTCCCTCTTTGTTTTTTTCCTCTCTGCCAATGTCAGACTCTCTTTGGGGGCTTTTCAGTACTGTTCCTTTCTGGATTATTTCTCGCCCCTTCCCATAGACTGCTCAGTTTTCTTTTTCAAGGCTCCTCTGTCATTTGCTTTGCATTGAGGAGTTAACACAGTGGGTAGGGAAAAGGAATAGACTGTGTTGTTCCTAGAAGCAGCCAGAAAGGGGACTCTTTCAAAGCCACTGAGAAGGGAGACTCTTAAGTTTTTATACAATTTTTTTTTCCCTTTCCACTTCACTCTTGATTCAAATGTGTACTCACTGCATGTTTAAATTAGTTATTTCCAATGGGGGTTTTGTGATTCTAATTCAACTCTAATCCTTGCTCTAAACTTCTCAGAATTTTCAACATAAATTCTTGCTAACTGTGAAAAGAATATGCTATGTGGCATTTTTAGCGTGGCTAGAGAAAGTGCGTCACAGAGTATCAACACTGTTCAAACTTTGGGCTCCATTTTAAAAGAGGGTGATTGAAGAACACTGTTGTAGAAACCAAGACATTTACACCTATTCATTCAAGAGAGAAACTGTCAGAGTAAGTGGTTTCCCAAAATGGCTGCACATCAGAATATTTTGGGAACTTGTTTAGCTTCAGATTCCTGGTCCCCACTCCAGATTTACTGTATCAGAATTTCTGGAGATGGGACCTGATAATCTGGATTTCTAGCATGGGGTATTGAGCAGGGCACAGGTGATTCCAGTTCAGCCTGTAGTTTGGAAATACTAGAGTAAATGACTACATGACCGTCACATCTGCTGTAGAGTTAAATTAAGTTGAGAATCTCACAGAATCTTAATTTCTATTAACGTTTTGAAACCTGGTAGTCTTTGCCCTCTTTCATTTTTCCCACGGGAGGACTGAGTTGGCTCATCTGATAGCTTGACATCTCTCTGAAAGACAAAGATCTTAATTTATTAAACACCACCTTTAAGCCAAAACCAAAACTAAGCCAAAACCCGTGCATCCAAAGCTAGGCAAATCATGAGTAGAACTGGACTCTCACCCCAGTAAAGTGGGGACAAGATGATTGTTTGTTGAGGGCAGAGAGATGCATGATTAATTTATTTCACATTTTACAGCAGTTGTTAACTTGGCGGAATATTAGAGCCACTCTCCAGAGCAATTAAGGCAGCATCTCTGGGGGCAGGACCCAGGTGTTGGTAATTTTTTTAAAGAGCATTCCCATGTGACTCTAATATGTAACTGGGTTGAGAACCACCACCGCATTAGCGGCAAAGACCTGCTCCCAGGGGAAAAGATAGGCAGGCAGGTTGTTAGAGCAACACAAGTGAATCTCCCTGGCTGAGAATAGCAGCTGCTTTCTCATTTAAACAATCAAGCTCGGAGGCTTGTTCTTTGGAGTCTCTGAGGAGGCTGAGCAGGGACAGAGAGGGAGAAGGAATGAGACAGAACAGGATTTGCACTTACATTTGGGAGAAAACTAGAAATGCCGGGTGGGCCCTTTATAAGGTCCTAAAAATGTGTCCCTGTCCTCATTCCCATGCTCACCCTCCAAACTGCTAGAGTTAATGACTCTTCAGTTTAACCCTAACCTCAAAGAATCCAAAACAGGACAACAATGTTTGTCATGACAGTACTGTGGAGCTTTTACAATGAGGCTGACCTGTGGAGCAGGCCGACGGCAGGGAATCTTATTCTAACCTTTCAGGAAAGAAATAGGAAAGTTAAAGTGTGGGAGAATAGGTGAAGAATGAGGCTGAGCTTCCTCTGTCTTCCCCGAGCCTCAAACTCCTGCAGCATTTCTGGATCACACGAGCGAATCCAGCTCTTTAGAGCATGAAGACCCCAATTTAACGTCACAACTTTTGTGGCTCTCACACTGTAGTCATCTTGTAATGACAAAATCTACTATAAATACACCAAACTGTTATATGCATTTAAAATATGCTATACGCTTGTGCAAATCAGATTGTTTTTCAGATTATTCAGAGACCTCTTAAAATAATCCCAGGTGTTTTTGGCCCTCCTTCTGTTCCTTCCTCCCTCCCTTTGCCTATCCCTCCCTTACTCCTTCCCCAGACTCCCAGATACCTTCCTTTTTTTTTTTTTTAAACTTAAAAAGAAATCTTCATAGTCAGGAGTTGTGCTGAGGTAAGGAATGCTGTCAAGCTTAATGAGTCCAAGATCCAGAAAATGCCACGTTATCCATATTGAGGAAAAACTGTATTCTAATCTTACCTTGGTGTCAAACCATCTCTCAGCTATTGACTAGGAATTTAGCTTTGGGAACTGTAATTTCTGTTAAGTGTCCTCTTCCGTAGGAACTGAAGTCAGGAATCACACCACAAGTCTTTAGCAAGAATATATGTGCTGAGTTCTCTGCCCTTGCTTCTGTGCAATTCTCCACTGATGCCAGCTCTATTCACCCATTTTAGCTGCCAATCCTATTACTTCAGGAGGAAGCAGAAAGGACTTTCTACCTCCGACTCCTTTTCTTGACTCAGCACAAGTCTCAGCTTACAGGATGAGTAATTCTCAGTGAGAGCAGCAGCACTGAGGAGGAGACCTTGGGGAGGTGTCCGTAGCACTCTCATTTCCATTAACTCCACCTAAGCTGCAGCAAAGCAAAGCAGTGTGCCTGTTCTGCCAATGCAACTTCAGCCTCATTGTCTACGTTGAAACAAGTTATTCAGCCTCCACGCCCCTACCATATAGACATTTGGGAGTTTCTCCTTCCCTTTTCCCTCTATCTTCTCTCATGAACTCCATTGTACGAAGTCTGTGGTATACAGTTTTCTTCTTAATGAATACTGCCTGCTGTTGTATTACGTCTTCTGCATATTGAGGGCAGAGGGCACATCCTCACCACTTTTTTATATGGCCCAGTGCCCTGCGCAGGAGGTAAGCAGTCCATGCTTACTGACGGAATGGGCTCCCCTCCACTGCTCTGCCTTCTTCATTTCTCCTTTCTGCTATTTGTTTCAGGCCTACAACAGCAGTCTGCTGGGAAAATGCTCATTTCTAGCAATGCTATTTCAACCCAAGTCAGAGAGGAGTGCTTTGACTTGAACATAAAGACCTAGCTGAGGGGAAAACTTGACCAAGAAAACATTAACAACCCACTGAGCCACTGTCCCACAACACGGTTTTGTGATCACAAGAGAGCTCCTGTTGGGGGCCCTGGATCTGCAGAAATTATGTGTTCCTTTTTGAAGGCACTGTGGGAAGGAGAGTGAGTTGAGGAAGTACTATGGGTTTGGGGAAGGCTAGCTCTTTAAAGACGGTGAAAGGCCTATCAGAAGTGCCCAGAAGCACTGAAGGCTGAAGCAAAGCATCTCCTCCAAACTGGAGTTCCCCAAGTACGTCTCAGAAAGAAAGGCTGTGCTAGCAGGATTGGAGAGGGAGCAAAGATGCTAATGAAGCGTGAACTGGCTGCTTTCAGCAGAGCCTTCCGGGCAGCAAGCCACCATCTCACTTTCTTTCCTACCCATTTATTTATTTATATTCTTAATTAATGGAAATTTCAACTCCCATTAGATCAGGAGGAGTCGGTAATAAACAGCTAGAACATTAGGCAGGCAGGGCCACTGGGGAAGGGCACAGGCTCCTCTTTCTGCTCCCGGAATTCCAGTCACATGGCTCAGGCATGGGGAGAGAAAATCCAAATGTTGGTTCTATGTAAGAGAGCCAGGACACTTCGACGGTGGACCACCGACCTCCATGGTATCTATGAGTTTCCCTTTCTTTAGGTAACATCCAGACATTCCTTGCGCTGGAATTAGGCAGTCTAGGTTTAAATCCCATCTGGCTGTGCAACCCTGGGCAAGCTGACCTACTTTTCTGTGTCTTAGTCTCCCCTATTAAAGAAGGTAAAGTACCTACCCAGGGGTGGTTGTGGGTCTTAAATGAGATACTGTAAGTGAAGCACTTGCTACAGCACTTGGTCCACAGTGCGTGCTCACTGGATGTTAGCTGCTCTCACCATCGTCAGGAGCCCATGTGCACGTATCAACACTGCTCCTCCCTCAAGGGTCTCAAGCAGCCCAGAGAAAGCTTCCAGGGAGCAGGGCTGGTGAGCATCCTCCTTCAAGAATATCCTGGGCACTCTGCTGCTCTGTGATCTGGCATCTGATTTGTGGTTTGGGGTCTTGTGGGGCTTTTAAATCCATAGTCTTGAGTCTGCAAGTCTCCTGGAATCACTTATGAAACCCGAAAATCTCTGCTTGGTCATAATCCAGGACTTGGACATTAACATAGAATTTAGGTACAGCCAAAGAGCCATTGATGAGCCAAGACATGGTAGAGTGATAAGAGCTGTAAGAAGTAACCAGTATCACATAGCTAGAGAAAAGCTCCCCAGCTCGGATCTAAAGGAAGGCTTTAGGGGGCTCCCAGACCATGAGGCCAAGCCCCATGGAAGGTGGGGCCAGGAGAGAGTGGGACTGGAGGTTTATGCTGAGGTTGCAACTTCTGGGTTTGGCTCCAGACTCCACGGCTTACTGGCTATAGGATCTAGGACAAAGCTCATAACCTTTCTAAACCTAAGTTTCCTGACATGGAAAATCAGGATAATACTAACAGTGTTGTTCTTCCCACAGAGTTGAAGAGAGGATGACATGAGAAAATTTATGAAGTGATTAATAGAATGTCTGCAAGTTCTCAGGAACTGTTAGTTGTTATGATTAGATCTGCTTTATTCATTTTGCATATTGAATGCCTGCCACAGTGCCTGCTTCTAATAAGGGCTCAAGAAATATTTGTTAAAGGATCAAATGGAGAATGTGAGACATGTGACAGGCCACTAGCCTTCTGGGGCTTGGTATCCCTGGTGGAGTGGGAGTCTACCAGTTGGCCTTGCATGGCATTTCCAGATCATAGTGTTGGGATTCTGTGCCAGGTTCACTGATGCCTTCTGGGCCTGTTCCCCTGGGCCTGAGGGTGATATGCTGTTTCACCTGAAGGAAGAAACTTCCCTCCCTCTTTCTTGAGAACATGACGCCAGGTATTGACAAAGAATTAAGGTCTTGGGTGGTATTCAAGAGAAAAATTTAAAATGCTGTGTTTGAATCTTTTTGGGTAAAAAGGATCCACTGGTTATCTTGGATATGCTGTTAGACTCCATTTCTAAAGAGAAGGGCTAACTTGAAAGGTGAGCAAGGCAGTCGTTTGCATTAAGAAATATTAACTGAAGCACAATTGGGAGAGTATCGTTAACCTACCTGATAAATCCATGCTCACTGTCACATTGAGTACCTCCTCCATATTGAGGCTCACTGGATTCAAATGCCAGCTAACCTCGGGTAGGACACAGTAGAAATAGGAAAGGTCCCTGGAATGGCAAAGCAAATGGATATAGGGGAAGAGGTGATTTCTGCATCAAGAAAGATGAAGTATTTCATCCTGAAAAAAGCAGACGAGAGGGGTGAGCACTGAAAAAAGCAGACGAGAGGTGAGGTGCTGAGTGTAATGAATGGGGAGCTGCAAGCCAATTGCAGGCTCCTACTTGCCCTTGCCCCTAATGGAGAGAGAGGAGAGACAGGTAGCACTCGACAAAATTAAAAGGGAACAAATTTAGAACTGATGAAAGAAAATGCTTTCCACACAATGTATAATTAACCTGTGAAGGAACCTAACCTGCTTGCTATTAACTTAGGCAAGTGGTTAGCTGGGCTTTCAGATGGTTGCAAGAGAAATAAGCGCTATGGTTGTTACTCTGGTTAAGGCTGCGGTTTCTGGGGTAATCCATCCTCTGCTGTAAGACATAAAATGATGGCAAAATTGAGAAAAGGCACATCCCCTGGGATGTGAAAAAAAAAATGGAGATGAGATTGGGCATTTAGACAGAGAGGTTTTCAGCACTGGAAAAGGCCCATAGAAATGAACCAGGCAAGCTCTGAGACTTGTCGGAGGTCACACAGCCGCTTAGTGAAGGAACCCAGAATCTCAGATTCCTGGCTCTTCAGCCATTGCCATTTCCATTACATGTGGCCCCAAGAAGGTTTTGAAGGGTTGCATTGAGCGCTGACTCTTGTTTCTGCCTTGCCTTTCATTCTCTTCTGTGCTTGCCACAGAGTTAGTGGGCAGTTGCCTCCTGTTGAAGGGTGTGGTTGGCATTTAGTCCCAGGAAAACATCAGGACATGTTGGTCCGGGGAGCCGTGAAGTGTGTTAGTTCTGGGAAGAAATTCAGTCCCACTTTACATCCATGTGATCTGAAGTCTACCACAAAGAGCATATCAACAGTATAGAATAGAATAGAAGAAACTTGTTTTGTGGTGTGGAAGTTAGGATTACTGGATTCAAATGTCATCTCACCACTTCTTAGGTGTATGACCTTGGATACCTTGATCTCTCTGAATCTCTGTCTCATTATCTTACTACTACCTTCTTCAGAGACATGTGAGGGCTAAATGAGAATATGGAAAAGAATTGAGAATGCAGTGGTACACAGCAAACATTAAAAAACTGACAGCTAAAATTATTATTAGGACTGGAATTAGCATGAACTGGACCTATTGGGAGAAACTCTTGCTTTAATATTTTAGATCTATCTATCTAGATATTATCTATCTATCCATTTATCTATCACCTTATTCTTTTGTCCTCTCATTCACTCAACAAATACTTTCTGAACACCTAGTATGCACTATTGTAGGTCCGGGACATACAATGATGAATAAAATATTTTCCTGCCCTCCTAGAGTTAACAATTAAGTGAAGACAATCATGCAAAAAGAAAAAAATAATTCCTGTAATGCAATGTGACACACAGGCTGCATTAGAGGTAGGCATCTAAAAGGTCTTGTGGACTCACAGAAAAAGCTCTGGTTCATGAAACAAATATTTATTAAGCACTAGCTATGGGCAAGGCACTGTGATAGGCATTCATCAAGTTACTTGTCAAGTAAATCCAACCCTTAGGAACAGTGATGTCTTGGAAAGGCATTTTATACTTATTGGGAATCCCAGAAAACATTCCAAGAATCTGAGCTTGCACTGACAATGTAATCAAACATAGCTCCATGTGAGCACTGTTTATTACCAGAGAACATTTTGAATCACTCAAAAGTGGTTCAGAATGGCTTTTCTTGTCTTGGTGAAAGATGCTGGTCAAGGAGCTTCAGAAAATGATCAAGAAAGACCCTGGAAGACATCCAGGGCTCGTGTAAGAATTCTGTAGGCTCCGGGCTCTAGGCTCTCTTACTTTGGGGCCTTATCCTAGATCCTCACAAACATAACAAGCATATGGTGTGATATAAATGCTTCCACTTTCCCCAGTATATTTATCTCTTTTTGTTGCTGTAGAGTTTGAAATTATTTTCTAATTTTGACGTTAAAATTATTTATAATGGGTGATTTTTGACAAGTACATTTAAACTCAAGAATTCTCCTGGGATCAGAAAACCTCAAATTTTTTGGGAGGGTGAATACTAAATTGAACAATTAATAAAGTTAACATAATGTTACATTTGTGGATGTTCAGCTAACACCTAATTTTAATTTTACACTTTTGTTTCGTATTTGGAACCAATTTATTTTGTTTTACTTTGTTTTTCGGGCCCAAGACATTTCCACAGGCCTTTGGAAAGCTTTCAGGCTGGAGGTCTCCTACCTCTGGTTGGAAGAGCCCTGGTGGAAGCAAGCCTTTCCGCTCAGGCCAGCATCCATCCCTTGCCTCAACCAGAGAACCCCTGAGGCTGACCTGGCGAGGTGGAGCCCTTGAGAAGACTGCTGTTGTTGAGGTCCATATCAGGGTGGATTTTGGTGCATGGCTGGGTGTCAGCTGAGCAATGATTGGGCGGCAATTGTGGGTGGGATCTTTCCTTAGCTCTCCAACGAAGCCTGATTCTCTCTTGGCCCATCTTCCTTCATATTTGTCTGCTCCCTGTTCTACTTCTTTTCATCCTCTCTCTTTTACCTTCTCTCCTGCCTATGACTTCGTCCATCAGTGGCAGCCAAGAGAAGCCAGCGGCTCCCCTAGACCCAGTCCACTCAGCTGGTGCCACTGAAGACATTTCTGATCTCAGTGAAAACATGGAAGGAGGGCTGGCCACAAACCAACACTTGTGGAAATAAAGGTGATTATGTAGACAGTGTGATTAAAACTGGGAATACAAAATGCTTGCCATGTATTTCTTTACAAAATCAGCATTCTACTGTCTTTTTAGAGTAGACAGTGTGGAATGAGATGCTGAAGTTTGGTCCTTGGTAAGGCCGTACTAAGCATAGACTGCTGGAATTTTCGTGTTAGATGGCATCAGAGGTGTGGTCTGCTCTACTGCTCTTGAGTCTGCACAGAATGCCCTTTCACTGTCTGCCTGGCGGCTGCATCTTCCCATGTCAGCTGCAGATCACCTCCTATGAGTCATTCCTTGACCTTTCTGAGACTGAGTGCTCTTTCTTTTATGCTCCCAGTAATTTTAATAGTGTTCACATATCCATTAAAGCATTGTCCACTGTCTGTTGTAGTTGTTTGTTTCATTGGTGCATCTGATACCCACTGTGAGCTCTTTGAGGGCAGAGGCCCTCCTTGCCTCCATCTCTGTGTCTTCAGCTCTGAGCACAGCACTTGGCATATGGTAGGGCCTAAAGGAATGAGATAGCTGGTTGGAAACCAAGGACCCTTTCTTTTGGGTCCATTTCAACATTGTCTAGCAAAGCCAGGAATGACTGCATGCCCAGTTAATTTCCAGGAAGTCATGATAAGCATTCACCTACCCTACAGCATCCATCTTCCTTCAGATGTCCCCAAATCATGAGTCATCAGCTTCAAGTTCCAGAACCATCATAGATATTTTATTTTTATTATGTTTATTATTTATTTATTTATTTATTTTTTG
This sequence comes from Lagothrix lagotricha, assembly GCA_963574225.1. Lineage (NCBI taxonomy): Eukaryota > Metazoa > Chordata > Mammalia > Primates > Atelidae > Lagothrix > Lagothrix lagotricha. Next base: position 78,354 of record CAUYNB010023952.1, read on the forward strand.
AGATGGGGTCTCACTCTGTTGCCAGGCTGGAGTGCAGTGGTGCAATCTCTGCCTCCCGGGTTCAAATGATTCTTCTGCCTCAGCCTCCTGAGTAGCTGAGACTGCAGGTGCCCGCCACCATGCCCAGCTAATTTTTGTATTTTTAGTAGAGGTGGGGTTTCACCATGTTGGCAAGGGTGATCTTGATCTCTTGACCTCGTGATCCGCCTCCCTTGGCCTCCCAAAGTGCTGGGATTACAGGTGTGAGCCACTGTGTCCAATCCATCATAGATATTTTAAAAAACAAGATAAAGAGGCAAGAGTACAAGAAGGAATAAATACTTCCAGTAGTAAAAGTGAAACAAATCAATATCACTTCACAGTGTCCAGAGCTGCTTAATAGGCAAAGATCACTGCCAGATTATAAAAAATGTCTTTAGCAGGCAGGGAGGACAAATTTAAGCTTTAGGACTGAATATCACAACTGCTGTTTTCATCTCAGAATGATGTAAATTTTCAAAGCATGAGATGATGAATGTAAGTCTGTATCCACAGGATTTGGTTCTGAAAGTGTTGGTTTTGCTTCCTGGGACGAGAGGAGGTGAGCTGCTCAGGGTGACTGGGGACTTTCAGCAGTGGGTGGAGATGCCTCTTTTTAGGCTTGTTCATTGGCTTCCATCAGCTCCTACAAGGCATCATCTCACGTACCATCACCTGATTAGATTAGGATAGAGCCCTGCTGACAGCCTTGCCTACTTTTCCACCCTCCTTTTCAAACTCTTTTCCAGGCATTTCCCTCTCAGATCTTCTGGTCAGGCCTTCCCAGGCTACTTGGGCCTTCCCTGTATGTGCCCTGCATGTTCCTTCCCACATTCTTCTGCACATGTCTCCACCCACCTGGAGTGTTCCTCTCCCCAGCTTTGTACACATGATTTGTTCTTCAGGGCCCAGCTCAAAGGTCACTTGAACCCTCACCTTCCTGGAGGAACTAATTTATTCTTAATCTTTGATCCTACATGGCCTTATGTGTCCCTTAATTATGGCACTTACCACATTCTGTCATAGTTTCACAATGATAATAATTAATCCATCAGTGAAGCCCATCAGCACTACCCTCAAAACATATCCCAAATTCAGCCACTTCCCATCACTTCTGCCTTTACCACTCCAGTGCAAACCACTGTCATTTCTCATCATGATTACTGAGAGCACCTCTGAGCTGGTCTCCTTGCCTCCATGCTTGCCTTCCACAAAGGGGCTGGCATAGTTCTTATAAAGCATGAACTAAATTGAGTCACTCCTCTGCTCAGAACCTTTAGTGTGTCCCATGTGTATTAGCTCAGGCTCTCCAGAGAAACAGAACCAAATAGAAACAGAACAGTACACACACACACACAGATACACACACACATACATCTCTCTAAATCTCTATCTATATCGTCTATATCTGTCTATATAAAATAAGACATTGGCTCATACAATTATGGGGGCTGGTGAGTCCCAAATCCTCAGCATGGGCTGGCAGCCTGAGGACCCAGCAGAGCTGATAGTGCAGGAGAAGTTTGAAAATGGTAGGCTGGACCATTTCCTCTTGATCCATGAGGCTGGTCTTTTTGTTCTATTCAGGCCTTCAATTGATTGGATAAGGCCCACCCACATTAAGGAGGGCAATCTGCTTACTGAAAGTTCACTGATTTAAATATTAATCCAAAACACCTTCCATGTTGACATATAAAATTAACCATTCCACCCCGCTCAACTTGGAACCCATACACATCTCCTTAATTCATGCTTAATCTCCAAATAAAGACAATAATGAAGTCATATTTCTAGCGAACGTTAAGCAACTATCCTGCCTACAATAAAAAAACACGCTGATGCTTTTCTCAGAAGAGGATTCCAAGTCCTAGGATGGATCCGTAGGGGATGTCCTGTACTGAAGTATGAAATGGTGAAGCAACTTGCCCAAGTCATCCTGTAAGTGCAAGAGCCCAGACAGTCTGGCTCCACAGCCCTCCCTTTAATGATGTCTGTTCCCTGACCCAGTTGTGATCTCTGTAAGGATGGCAACTGTGACTTGTCCATCTTTATTTCCCCAATTCCTTACACAAGGTTGGCATTAACTCAGTGTTTATGAATAGAATGCATCCCACCTTATTCATCTACTATGTGCTACTGTGGAGACTTCCTGAGGGCTCCAAGGTCAGAACTCCTAGTGGGTGACATCATACTTTGCCTTTCAGTACAGATCATGGGGGAAAGAATTCTGACTTTGTCATGAAACAAACTTAGGCTCTTTATTTACTGCATGCTGTGTGAACTTGGGCCTCAGTCTTTCCGTCTGCAAAATGAAGATAAGAGTAATGTCTGCTTCCAAGTATTATCTTTAAGGGTAACTAAAATAATGTATGTAAATCATTTAGTTCCGAGACTTGAACACTCTAATTGCTCAAAAAATGCTAGCTGTTATTATTTGCTGACCTCGTTCTGAACTTCTGCAGCACATCGCTTGTTATTTGCACTTGGTCTATCACTTCTCAAATTCACAGTGTGTCATTTACCTCATGATGAGCCTCTGGGCACATGGGGTTGGGGAGAGACTATGCCTTGCACTTCTGTGTTGCTGCACAGAGCTGAGACCGGAGCTTTGTGCATCGTGTTGTTCAGTACTTAAGTGAATCAATTTATTCCTGCAGTTCGACAAGAGAAGCTTGTGTCACCACATCTCCACGATGATTTCATGAAAGTCTGAGGTATGTTTCAGATGATGGACATGGGAATTTTGGCCTACACCAACATTCTAGGGAATCTTGGGTTGGTTGACAGTGGTTTGGGTGGACCAAAACCAAAATAAAAATGTATACCTTAGCACCTGAACCTATGATCACATTTCTTTAAGCTCCTCACACTCATTTATTTTTTTTCCCGTAAGAGTCATAGTAGTGCAGATGTCAAACAAAAATGCTGAAAAATTCTGCTTTGACCTAGATTCCCAAACATTTGGAGTATAAGCCAAAGCACCCAGAATTCCAAAGGAATTAGACTATAATGCAAGTGGAGTGATCTGGTAAGGGAATAGGGAGTAATGGGAGGGAAATATTAGAGAAGATAGGGGAGAAAACACTTGAGCAGAGATCTGAATGACATGAGAAACCAAGCTGTGCCAGTCTAGGGGGAGAAGGAGCAACCCACGCAGAAGGAGTAACAGATGCAAACACCCTGAGGCATTGAATATTAAGTGTATAAGAGAAACAGCAAAGAGGCCAGGGTGATAGGAGTCTAGTAAGGAAAGGAAGGGTGGCTGGAGATGGGGGAGGTGAAGAATTAGGAAGCTAGATCATCTAGAGCTTCCCAGCCTAGGGGAAAGGCATGAATTGTACTGTGAGTGATTTGGGAAGCTTCTGGAGAGTTCTGAGCAGAGGAAAAACATGGTATGATTTACATGCTTTAATTTTCTAACAGATTTCTTGGGGTGCTTTGTGGAATGTAGCTTGAAAGGGGAGAAGAATGAAAGTAGGGAGGCCAGTTGGGAAGCTACTACATAATTTGGGTAAGAGACTGTAGTGGCTTGGTGGAGGTGGAGGTGGTGAGAAGTGGTTTATTTTGAAATATATTTGAAGGTAGATGCCACAGGATTTTTGGATGGGTTTGAAGTGTTTGAAGTAGTATAAAGATACAGGATGAATAGAGAAGGCTTTGTCTTTTTTTCCGGAGCACCAAATTGAATGATTCAACTCATGAGGGGGACTTGGAGAGGAAAAAGCTCTGGGCAGCTGTGGAAATCATTCAATGTTGGATGTGTTAAATTTAGATATCCCAGTGGAGATATTGAATAGGAAGTTGGATAGAGAAGCCTGAAGATTGAGTCGGGGAGGGGGGCGGTGGGCAGAGCTAATGATACAGATACTTTGGAATCAGCAGCAAACAGTGGTATTTAAAGCCATAGAAGTGGGTGGGATTATCTAGGGAGTGGGAGAGAGGAAAAAGAGAGACAAAACTTCTGTGCTGGGGCACACCAACCTTTAGAGTTTTGGAAGAGGAGGAGCTGTTGGAGGATACTGAGAAGTGGCAGTGATGTTGGAAGTAAATAAGAATTTCATGTTTCTGAAGTCAAGTTAAAAGTCCATTTTAAAGAGGGAGTGATCACCTGTATCAGATGTCTCCAGGAGGCCAAGGAAGGTGAGCACTAAGAATTTACTATTGGGATGAATGCAAGAATTTTCATAGAAGCACTGTTTATTTTTAGAGAAATATTGGAAGCATCCCAAAATGTCTATCATCAAGAGAATGGGTAAATTATACTGTGTTTATACAGTGGAATTCTATTCAGCTGAGAAAATGAATGAGCTGGAGTAACATGAGTGAATCCCATAGATATGATAGTAAATGAAAAGTGGAAGAATGTATGCAATTGAATACCATTTATAAAGTCTTAAAGCATGCAAAACAAACCTATATCGTTCAGAGGAATCTACATAGTAAACATATAAAGGAGTGCATGGGAATGAAAAGTATGAAATTCAGGATTCTAGTAACTTCAAGAATGGAGGGGAGGGGAGGCAATCTGAGAATAATACACAGAGACATTTAATGATATTGATAATATTTTTGCTTTTTAAGCTTGGTGGTAGGCACAAAGATAATACTGGATCATTTATGCTTTTTAATACTCTATTGCCTGAGAAATTCTAAATACAAAAGAAAGACAATAATTTAATTACTGAATTTGTTGATGTGAAAGTCATCTGTGACTTACACAAAAGCAATTTCAATGAAATATTTACTGGGCACACAGATTAACTGACATGGGTTCAAGAAAGAAAGGGATGGAGAAAAGTGAAAATGATAAATGAAGAAAACTCTTTAGAGACATTCTGGTATAAGAGGGGAGGAAAATGGAGTGATAGCTGGTGGGCAACATGAGGTAAGGGGAGGTTTTATTGAGAGTGACTCCAAATGTAAAGTTTGCCAAGGCCAAGTAATGTATGAAATTAAAATATAGTTTTTGTTTAATTAATTATCCTTCGCAGATAATCTAAATACCCTGGTTTCCCTTTGGTGTTTTGACATTTGGCTTTTGCTAATATTCATTAGCATCTTACCCGGGGGAGAAAGAACTCAAATCAGTCTCATTGATATTGCTGAAAATAATTTAGTAAAGTCTTCAGTTGGGGAAAAGTTGAAAATCACTTATTTAAATGACATTTGGGACTATTTGTGTATTAATAATGATAGAACATTGAATAAAAATGTAAGTTATTTCAGATGCTTCAGAGTATATGGTTTCTGGAGTGAGGGAGGTTGTTCAAAATGGTATGTAAAAGCCATTGATATCCATAACTTTCAAGAAAACTTCTCAAAGAAGGTAGGTTAGAGGAGGCTTTTCATGTGACTGTTATTTTGCATATTAGATATATTACCATTAGGGAATGGGCATTGGGTTTTTGTTTTTGTTTTTTTTCCTAGTAACTGTTGGGGATTCATAAAGATCTTTTTACCTTATCTCCTGGAGCCCATTTAGACCAAGGAAATACCTCCCCATTAGCAAGATAAGAGTTATAACAAAACACATACGTTCTAAATACAACTTGCAATCTATTGTGTGTCGCGCGCTGTTCTAGACATTAGGAAAGGTTTTATTAAACTCTTACAACCTCTGTGCAAAGTAGGTTTTACTATCCCGACTTTACAGATGCGGAAACTGAAGCGGAAAGGAGTTCCATAGGTGGTAAGTTCTAGAACTGGGATTGGAACACGCCTTGGCCTCACAAAGTGCTGGAATTATAGGTGCGAGCCATCGCACCCAGCCCAGGACATATAATTCTAAAGTCGTGGCTTTCTCTACTTTTCCATGCAACCTCTAAGAATGGCTATAATTAGGTCCTTGACACAGAGTCACCTTAAACCCCACCCATGGGGCTGCAGTTTCTGACAAAAAGGCCAATCTTCTTGCTTCGTGATGTTTTGCGTTACCGTATACTAGACAATGTGGATAGGAGCACCCATCATGAGAACTGTGGTAGTGCATCAGTTAGAAGTTTTGAAGGTCTGCTATTAATTGGGGATTAAACTGTGACTGCACATTTTGAGGGCTTTTCCTTTGTAGAACATCCTGCGTTTCTAAAACATCCACAGTGACTGTTGTTGTTCTATATTATTTAAATGAGTAAGTGTCCTAGTTTCAGGAGAAAGGGATTTGTTTTTTTTTTTTTCCATCAAATTTACTGCACATCTGTTTAAAGAATGTGGCAACAGTATGCATAAATCTCCAATCAAAATATTACAGAACAAGCCAATTTTATGATATTAAAAATGTATGGCCAGACACAATGTGCTGAAAATATAAAATTACTGCGTGGTGACTTTTCTGCTCTTCTTGTATTGGACTGTTTAGCCCCAAATTAAGTCTTGTGCAAAAATACACCAGACAATAAAGGAGTTAAACTTGGCTCTGAACAATTAAACTGGTGTTATTAAAGTATGTCTATATAATATGCCAACATTGCAAATATATTTTTATAGCAATAGAATTTTTGTAGTATCTTAAATAGATTTTGAGACATTCAAATTATATATGCCATTACAAATAATGATATTTTATGGTTATTGGATAACATCCTAATATAGAAAAATTTAAAAACTTCTTTAGTAGAAAATCTTCAGATGTTTTATGAGCAACCAGGAAACTCTATTGGGAGGATTTCTAGTGTAATTGGTACTTTGTGTTTTGGGGTAAGATCAGCACATCAATGAAGGTCCAGCTGGACTTTTATGTAAGCTGGATGATACCCTCAGTTTTCAGAACAGAGGCATCATCATTATCTTCTTTCATGGAATATCACCACTGTGGTGACATTGGAATGTATGACTACTTTCCAGTAACAAGTAATGATCAGGCATTATCCATACATCATTCACTTCTCCATGTAAGCCCTATGAGATGATCTGTATCAGCCCCATCTTTTAGATTGAGAACCTGAGGTTGGAAGGTTAACTAATTTTCTATAGGTGATACAGCCAAGATCACTGTCCTTGAGGAGCTTGCATGTATGTAATACTTGACAATTCACAGCACTATCCCAGCTGTTTCATCTTGGATAGCTCTCACAACAGCTCTGGTGTAGCGGAGCCCCATGAGGTATGCCCCTCAGAAGAGCAGTGGCTTCTCAAGGTCACCAGTGTTGGGACCAGACTTTGATTTACTGACTTGTGTTCACTACCAAACGACACAGAAAGCTTCACTGTGAAACAAAAGCCCTTTATTGATTGGGCCTGCAATGGAACTCCAGGGGGCGAAGTGGATGACAGAGATAAGGAGAAGGGGAGTGGAAAGGAATTCAGAGAAAAACGCTTCATTTTTCTCGGAGATTTTCTCTGCCAGTCAGTCTCCATGGCTTTACCTCTGATTCTTAGGAGGAGAGGCTTTAGGCAGAAACTCAAAATGTGGATTTCACACAAACCCTCTGTGAGATTTTGGGAATACCCAGAAGCTCTCTTTTAGGAATATAAATTTGGATCATAGTCCCAGAGGGTGTGTGGGTGAAGGGAAATCTTCCCTCTTGAGTAGTGTGGCTTCAGCTGAGTGGTACTGGCAGAGGGAGATGCAGCGTGGGGCTATGCACAGGAACCGGTTCTATCATTGCCAAGAGATGCAAGCACATGGGGGTGCACCCCAGGCGGGACTGGAGCAGCCAAGGAGACAGAGCACTGGCTGCAGCATGGGTGTGGGAGGTCCTGGGATTTCCCAGAAGTCACTGAAAAGACCTTGGGGAGGCATGGCAGTAAGCTGGAGAAAACAACTATATTTCAAGGACAAATCTCTGATGCACTCCATAAAACAGGCACAAATTTACCTTTGCAGAGTAGAGATTGGGATGGGTGCGGAAGGTGGAGGAAATCAAGGAAGAGAAATATATGGGTTAATGGAACTTGACTGGGAAGTGAGGCCAGGTTGATTAGGGGATACTGAACACAGACAGGAGGAGAGTGAGGTAAGAACAGAGAGGTTAGTTGTGGGTTATTCTGGGATAAAATAATATAAATTTGCCTCATGATTCCAGAGGGTATGTGAGTAAAGAGGAGTCTTCCCTTTTGAATAGTGTGGCTTCAGCTCAGAGTGGCAAGGGCAGAGGGAGACGTGGGATGGGGCTATGTATGGCACTATCATCAGAAAGAGATACAAGGACATGATATAAGATAGACAAAGTTGTTTTGATAAGCAATGGGTATCTCTTGAAGATTTGAGATCAGGTTAGTAGGGTGATCATGACTCAGCTTTAAAAGATGAATTAGGAAGTGATGTACTAGAATTTTAGAGTGGGAAGAGTCTTGGAATACGAAGAAACTGGTCAGGAGTTGTTTTTGATAACACATGGGTACCTCATTTAGCCCAGGATAGAGATCTGTGAGAATGGAAGTGCCAAGTGAATTGGCTCCACAAAGACTCAATATGGCGTATCAGCAAAAACATGATTCAGTAATGGATGAAGGTGCATAAGATGCATATGGGCTTAGGGGATGGAGTGAGAAAAGGTTAGAAAGGTCGATGAACTGGAAATCCCAGTGAGCAGGGAGAACTGGTATTATGGGCGTGATTGAGTGAGGATATTTTGTATGATTAGACAGCTTACTGTTCGGAGGTAAAACAATTTCTGGTGAACACAAGGTCTGTGGGTGGAGACGTTCTTTGCAGTTGAGAAAGTCAAAGTGTTTGGAACCCTCAGGATAGTGGCAGAACTTGGTGAGGATCCCAAAGATATCAGCAAATGAGAAATGATGTCCATGAGGGCAGTAGGTGACATAGCTGAGGAGGGCTGAGCGTGCTGCAGGGAAAGGAACTTGGGGTTGTTTCACAAGAGGGTGAAATAATGGTCTGGGAGCTGGAGGTAAGAGGATTTGGGGTCTGAATTTTAATTCTGCATGCCTTTCAATTTCGAATGCTATGAGTAACAGGACCACCACTAGAAATCGTTGCAAGAGAAGTAGGTTCTTGGGACAACCACATTAGGATCATGGAGTAAGGAGACCTTCAGTGAAGAAATTAAGAGTATAAGGGAATTTGTTAATCAAGGAATAGAGTCTCTAGAGAGCAAGGGCTTTGGAGAAATGTGATGCTAGCACTTGGATCAGGGAAGAAGAAACACCCAGCTATTTAGGAATCAGGAAAAAGGGAAGGATGATCATTAGTAGGACCTCAGTTGGAGAAGATAGAGTCATGTGGCTGTTTGCCAAGGTAAGAGGTCCTAGCAGTCTTCTAGTTTGAGGGGTGAGGTGCTGCTTGGCCCCACAGGATGAAAGTGAGTCCAGGTCTCTGGGTGGTAATAGCATGGAGGGGCTTCTATGTACAGGTGTGATCTGTGTGCAGAGACAAGGCTTGGTGGGTACCACATGCTCTGAGCTCTTGAGGCTGCACACCAGAGACGTGGGGCTGGGTTTGACAGGAAAGTTTTGCTAAAAAACCACCTGTGTCACTTCTATGCATAAAACCCTTCCCATGGCACCACATCCTCTTCATCCTAAAATGAATTGCTTTAACACAGTTTATAGGACCCTCAAACATCGGGCTCCAGCCTCCGTCTCCAGACTTCTGCCCTGCCCCTTCCTTAACAAATCATGTTCCAATTATCCTGAGATGCTTATAATTTCCTGAACATTCTTTGCAGCTTCTGACTAGAATTCTTTATTTCCTATACACCTTCCCCTCTCCTCTACACAGCCATGGTCCTACAGCCTTCACATTGAAGATTTAGCTTAAAGAATCTCCTTCACCAGGAGGCTTCACTTGACCATCTTATGTTGGACTATATGCCTCATCTCTCATAGAACCTCCATTCTTATCAATACCCTCTTCTATCAATGCCCTCTTACTATCTTTGTTAAACTTAACTCTCTGGATTAAACCTGCCACATAATGTGATCTCCTTTACAAAGAAAATCTCCACCAGTGGTACGTTAGCTTGAGAAACTTTTGAGCAAGACTCATATCTTATTTACCATCATGTTCTCAGTATCTTGCCTGATATCTGGCACATAGAAAACTCCTGTTAAGTATTCAGAGAATGAGATAACCGAAGCTGAATTAGGTCAGTGTTGTGGGGGGATGAAATGAAGAATGGAATCTAGGGGCATTGTGGTAAAGAACTGACAAGAGTTAACAAATTTATTAATGCACAAGTATGCACATTTGTGAGTTTAGTGGAGAAAAGAAGGACTCAAAGCCAGCGACCTGTTACTCATAACATTTACTTCTCTTTACTCAATAGCCCCATAAAACCTGAGTGTCATCCCCATGATAGGAAGTGGCTGGTAAGTTTGTAATGGAAGAACCATCACTGGAGATTTGTCCTCTTTCCTGCAGGTATTTAGTAGAAGAGAATTATTGTTATTATTATTGGTATTATTCTCTTTAATACGTGAATACCACAGATTTGTTTAGGCCTAATTTCTGTAACATACAGTGGAAGAAGCTCTGTTACATCCTCTCAATCCAACATTTTGTGGAAGTAAGTAAAGTACACATTATACCCATTTTACAGATGAGAATTAGTCAGGGTGTGGTGCTCACAATCTCAAGAGGGGCAAAATAGAACTCAGAGTGGTTTTTCCAGCTTCTAGCTGCAGCTGTTTGCACAGAACTGCTCTGCTACCTCTCAGAGGGTGAGGAACACACCCTCAACAAGAGATTGTAGTTGGCTTCCGCTTCATTGTAGTTTTAAACAACATGCTGGGGTTGGAAGTCAGACCTATTTTTTGTGGTTCTCAGGTCTCTGCAGCCCTTCTCATAGAGAGAAGTTGCTCTGGCAATCGGCTACTACGGTGGCGTGTGGCTCTTTGTAACTTCAAGGTTACAATTTGGCCAACAGCATCACAATTTCATCCTTGAGTTCTTTCAGACCCTTTGGTGGGTGCCATGTACTCCTGGTGATCTGTGTATTTATTTATTTCTAAATTTGCCAACTTGGTCTAAAGCATCTATTGTTTTACTGTGTTTTATTTTCCCCTAATTTCTATGTTCCAAATAACAACTGGGGGCTAAGAAATTCTTTAGTGTATTTCAGAAATTCATACTTTCTAAGTAAGGTTGGGGTTCATGTAAGACCAAGACTGAATTAATATTGGCCAAAGATGCAAAATATTCATCTGTTGTGGTTTGTATCCAGATGGGAAGTGGGGTGAAATATTCCTCTACTCTATCAAGGGTTGTGGTTGGGGGTTGAGGGTTGCTAGAAATAATAGCTATCTTTTACTCATGGGTGATACTTACTCCTCTTTATTCATCAGCCTTGGAAAATCTGTTATCCCCATCTTTCTACTGAAACTATTAGGAAAAAATCAACAAATAGTTTCCTGAATATCAAACCCAAATGGCTGGCATCTATTTTGTTCTTCTGGAATTTTCTATGATACCTGTCACATTTTTAAGCCAAAATCCTAGGATTATTTGTCTTTGATTTTTCTTTCTCTTTTATTTCCCTAATGATGATGAACACATGGTCTTTTTTTTTTTTTTTAACTTTTCAATGGTGAGTTGCAGTGATTACTTTTTTAAATGTTAAATTAATGTCGCATTCCAAAGATAAATTCTACTTGATCATGATATAATATCCTTACAATATTTTGTTGATTTCTTAAGATGTTGTTTAGGAATCTAGCATCTATGTAAATAAGGGATATTGGTTTGGAGTTTTGTTTTCTGGTACTGTCTTTGTTTTGTTATAAGGATAATATTGGTCTTATAGACTGACTTGAGAAGTATTTTCTCCTCTGTAATTGTTTGAGGGAATTTACTTAGAGTTGGTATTATTTCCTCTCATGTTTGTTAGAATTTGCCAGTGGAACTAGCTGGACCTGGAGTTTTCTCTGTAGGAAGGCTTTTAAGTATAAGTTTAATTTCTTTAATAGAAATAAATCTATTCAGGTTACATATTTATTCTTGAGTGAGAATTACAGTTTGTGTCTTTCAAGAGATTTATTCACTTTAAGTGTTCTAATTTATAAACACAACATTGTTCATAATATTCTCTATTATACTGTTAGTATCTGCACAATCTGTAATGATGTCAACTCTTATACCCACTACTGGTAATTAGTGTTTTCTTGCTGTTGTTTTTCCTGATCAGTGTTGTTAGAAGTTTATCAATTTTATTGATCTTTTCAAAGAAGCAGATTTTGGTTTCATTGCTTTTACCTATTGTTTTCTTGTTTTCTATTTCATTGATTCCCATTTTGATCTTTATTATTTCCTTTCTTCTGCTTACTTTAGGCTTAATTTGCTCTTATTAGCAGCACCCCACAAATTCAGTATGCATATTTTCATTTTCATTCTGTTCAAAATGGCTTCCTAACTTTCCTTTTGATCTCTCATTTGACCATGAAGTATTTAGAACTGTGATATTTAGTATCTGAATGTTTGGGGATGTTTTCCATATATCTTTCTGTTGTTGACTTATAATTTCATTCCATTATGGTCAGAGAACATATTTTGTATGACTTGAATCTTTTAACATTGAATAAGACTTTTGTCTATAGCCCCCAATGCTTTTTTAAATTCTAGGGGATTCAACTTTGGGGGATCACATTTGTGATGGACAATCAGCAATACCCTTGATAGCAATTTACAGCTTTGCAGTGGGCATCATCCAAATGGGCTGCTCCCCCTAAAACTCCCTTGCTTCCTCGCTTTGTCTTCCCAACCCCTTATGTCCCTCCATGCACGCAGCAAGCATGAAGCTCACTTGCCTTCTTTGATAAAATGAGAGGAAGGAGTGTGGAATTAGGCTAAATAAAGCCAGAAAAGATGGAAGGAGGGCAAATAAAGCAGTAATCCAAGGAAGGCTGAGCTGGGGCTATGAAGAGATATTTTATTTTTTGGCTCATAAACTGACTCTAAAGGCAATTCCAAAAATGTTTTGAGCAACGAAAGCATTACTGTATGAAAAGTGTAGCCTTGGAGATTACTTTGAATGACAACACTCATTTGGATGTATGAGTTCCTGAGTGCTTTAGAAAAAATTAATCATTATTTTTAGTTAGATATGTAACTATTTTTGTGAACATTCCCAACTGAGTGCAGTGCAAGCATAAAACATTTTTTCTTTCTCTGATCACTGCCTTCAACCATATTTTGTCAGATCTAGCTTTACTGTCTTATAATAGTATCATGAATGTTTTATCAGGTCTTTCTGGTCACCTGCAGTTGTTAAGTCCAGTAACAGTCTTATTTAATGTTCTAGCCCACTTCTAGGATCCACTGGGGCTGCTGATCTACAGTGAGGAGAAAGCAGTGTCTCTCCCCTTTTCTCTTCTCTTCTGTATTCTTTGTATCCTTCAGAACGCTGGGAAGAGGGACAGATTAACAAAGGGACAAGTATCTCAAATTCAGCTGTTGCCAAATAAGGTGCTATGTGTGTATGGAAGACAGGGTGCCAGTGAATCTTTTACAGGAATTGGGAGGGCCTGTATAAAGGGTAGACTGGCCTCCCAGGTAGGCATTTGCTTATGCAGTGGTTTTGATGACCTGTGCTTGGGGTAGAATTTGCCTGGGTGATTCTCAAAGTTTTCCTTTTGTCCACCAGAATCACTCACATTTTTGATATGAAAAATAGTGACTGTTTAGTCAACTGATCTACTACCCCTCTCTTTGCCTTTCTGTCTTCCTCCCATTTATTTTTCATTTGCTCAAATAGGCATCACATCCATTACCCAAGCAAATACTCAATAGGGGAAGAGAGGCCATTGTCCATTTTTGCTGCCCTTACATTTGGCTTGGAGGATGACAAGGACCTAAGTTGGTGGGAAGGATAAAAATAACATTGTACTCCCTCTAATTCCTGTTGTGGTAATAAAAACTCCCAAAATCTCAGGAGTTTAAAACAACAACAAAAATTACCGTTTAAGTTACTTCTCTATCACTAGTTGGTAGGGAGGCTCTACTCATTATTGCTTACATAGAAGCCACCATTTGAACGGTGACAGATGGCATTGGCTTGGTGATTATCAATTTGCCACTCTGGCCTAGAAGTAACACATGGCCCACTACTAGTCACATAGTCCTAATGTAACAGAAGGGTTGGGACATACTACCAACTCTACTATGTGCCCAAAATAGAAAAAAACAAAAAATGCTTGATTGATAGCACTAGTGATTATTATATGTAGTCTCCATTCCATGCCTCTAGTGGTTCGTTCTCTCTCTCTCTTTCTCTCTCTCTCTCTGTCTCTCCCTTCCTCCCTCCCTCTTTTTTTCTCTACTTCTGTCACACTTCCTCGCTTGGGGTAGAATTTGCCTGGGTGATTCTCAGGGTTTTCCTTTTGTCCACCAGAATCACTCACATTTCTGACATGAAAAATAGTGAATGTTTAGTCAACTGATCTACTACCCCTCTCTCTGCCTTGCTGGTCTTCCTCCCATTTATTTTTCCTCTTGATCAAATAGGCATCACAATACTCAATAAGGGAAGAGTCTCAGTCTTCTGCTTCTATAGACAGTTGAGAGGTAGGGGTGGCAAGTAAGCGGTTGAGAGGCAGAATCTTATTCCACATATTGTTATACATGTATTCATGCCACACACATTCATATGCCTATGAATGACATCTGTGACAGCAAGGCAAAGTTCAAGACTAGTGCAAGGATGGAAAACCTTGAGTGTGTAGATTCATAATCCAACTCAGGACCAATGATTACATCAAGTAAGTTCATTAAGGAACTATTTGTTATGCAGACTGTATTTAAAGATCCAAAAATACAGTCATATGGCCTGAAAAATTCAAATGTACTTCTGTGAGCAATGGAATGGAATAAAGAACCCAAACTGTTTCACACAATCCCTGAGTTTACAGTGTCTCAGACTCCAGCCAGTAAGAGGAGATATAGTTGAAAAGATCACTAGTTAGGGTCATTCTCATTCAGACTCTGTTGATATTTTAAATTGCTATTTTCGTGGGAGATACCAAATCCGTAAGAGAGACAGAAGCTGGTCAGGGCTTTGGGTTCTATTAATAGGATTTTTATATAAGCGAAAAATGACAGATACCAGGATTCCATACTACAGTTCTACAATCCTATAAATATCTCTTTCTTCTTCTGGAAAGTGTGTCTGACCAAAACATATGAAGCAATGTTACAGGCTAGTAAAAGAGAATGGAGGTTTAAATGTCAGCTGAAACAATGTTCATTTCCTTAAAAAGAAAAATCATTTGCACAGCTCTTCAGCCATCAAATGGAACCTCTTGCAGTTTGAAGTTCATCCAGAAAACCCTTTTGCAAAGTATTTGCTGAAACACTGTAACGTAGGAATTGTAAGAGATGAAGGCTTGTTCGGTTTCTCCTCCCCCACACCTATCTTCCCTAAGCTGACTTCTGCAGCCCAGAATCTTAAATCCCTGTGTCTGAGACCCAGATTCCAAAATCAACATATCTCTCCCTATCACCACTAAAAACTAAAATGTTACTGAAATGTCTCACTTCTGAGTAAATTCTGCCTAACTGAGCAGACCGTCTTTCATACAATCCTACCAGCCTCCAAACACCTCCAGTAGATCCCCTTTAAAAAAATTGTAAATTGATAATTTATATTTGCACGAATTTATGGGGCACGAAATGATGTTAAGATTTATGAATACAATGTGAAATAATTAAATCAAACTAGTTGACATATCTGTCACCTCAAATACTTAACATTTTATGTGGTATGAATGTTTGAAATTAACTCTCTTAGCAATTTTGAAATGTTTAATACTCTTATTAACTATATTCACCATGCTGTATAATAGAACAACAAAATTTCCTCCTGTCTGAGATTTTGTATCCGTTGATCACCATCTCCCTATGCGCCCGCCCTCCAGCCTCCGTAACCAGCAGTCTACTTTCTTATTGTATGAGTTCAGTTATTTTAGATTCCACATGAATACACACAGTATTCGTCTTTCTATGCCTGGCTTATTTTACGCAGCATAATGTTCTGTAATTCCACCCATGTTGTGGCAAATGAAAGAATTTCCTTTTTAAGGCTGAGTAGTAGTCCATTGTGTAGATGTATATTACCACACTTTCTTTATGCATTCACCTGTTAATAGACACTTAAGCTCATTCCATAACTTGGCTATTGTAAACAGTGCTGCAATGAATGTGGAAATGCAGACATTTCTTGGATGAACTGATTTCAGTTTTTTTGGGTAAACACCCAGAACTGAGATAACTAGATCATATGGTAATTCTATTTTTAGCTTTTTGAGAATGCTCCATACATTTTTTGATAATGGCTCTACTAATTTATATTTCCACCAAGTGTGTAAGAGTTCCCTTGTCTCCACATCCTTGCTAACACTTATTATCTCCACCTGGTTGTAGGAGGGACCAGGTGAAGCTAATTGAATCATGGGGCCAGTTTTCCCCATCCTGTTTTCCTGATAGTGAGTTCTCACAGATGTGATGGTTTTATAAGGGGCTTCCCCCTTCACTGGGCACTCATTCTTCCCCTTCCTGCCACCATGAGAAGAAGGTTTTTGCTTCCCCTTCCACCATAAATTTAAGTTTCCTGAGGCCTCCCAGCTCTGCGGAACTGTAAGTCAATTAAACCTCTTTTCTTTATAAATTACCCAGTCTTGGTTATTTCTTCATAGCAGCGTGAGAACGGACTAATATAAGGTCCTTGCCCATTTTTAAGTTGGGTTGTAAAAATTCTTTGTTTTTGCTCTTGAATTATTTGAGCTCCTTTTTATTATTTTGGATATCAGCTCTTTTCCAGTTGTATGGCTTGCAAATATTTTCTCCCAATCTGTAGATATCCTCTGCACCCTGTTATTTCCTTTGCTGTGCAGAAGCTTTTTCATTTGATGTAATCCCGTTCATCTGTGCTTTTGAATACGTCTCCCTTTGGACTTGGATGAAAATTTTTTTAGATATATAACCTAGGAACAGATTTGCTAGGTTGTAAAGTGTGTGCATTTAGTATGTGTAAGAAGTGCAAGGCTGTTTCCCCTGATAATGGCATTAGCCTGTATTACCATCAGCAATATATGGGAATTCCAATATACCTAATTCCTTCCCCCAACACTTGGCATTATCCGGTTTTCTAATTCTTACCAGTTTAATTGGTGTAGAGTGAAATCTTAATGTTGTTTTCATTTGCATTTTTTTTTGACTGTTGATAAGTTTGAGTGTCTCTTGATATGCTTCTCAGGTTTTGGATTTCCTCGTCTAGGAATTGTCTGTTTATATTAGTTGCCCATTTTTCTAATAGAGATGCTCTCCTCTTGATGTTAATTTGCAGTTCTTCCATATTCTAGATATTAATTTCTTGTAATTTTAAATGTTGAAAATGTCTATCTTCTGACTTTGTGCTACTGTTTAATGCACAGAAATATTAAATTTCACTGCCATAAACTTCATTGAGTTATTGTTTTAGGATTTACACTTAAAATTTTTACTTAGGAAGTTCTACATTCCTACATTACGAAGATATTCTGCTATGTTTCTTCTGTGTGGTGTTAATTAGGAATTCAGTTATTTTTCTCTACTGAGTAAATGTAATTGACTAATTATTTCCTCATTAATTTACAGTACTATTTTCTTTTACATTAGACTCTTATAATGTCATAGATCTCTGATGGTTTTCTTTGGTCTATATAACTATTTTTATATTAATAC
The DNA here is from genome assembly GCA_963574225.1 of Lagothrix lagotricha. Lineage (NCBI taxonomy): Eukaryota > Metazoa > Chordata > Mammalia > Primates > Atelidae > Lagothrix > Lagothrix lagotricha. The sequence goes on from CAUYNB010023952.1 coordinate 95,980, forward strand.
CACAGGGAATTTTAAGAATCTGTCATCTTCTAACAATACCTTGCAGAACAAATCCTTTCCATTTAGTCTTTTCTTTTAATGATGACTTTGTCTATTGGTAAATTTTTTTTTTTTCATATGCATGCTAGAGTATGCCTGTCATGTTTCACAGAAATTTAACTTAAGATTTTAATTCAGTTGCCTTAATTTGTGTATTAATTTATAAATAATCAACATCTTTAGACTATTAAATTCCTCTATCCAAAGGCATGGACTTTCTTAATTTATGACATCTGTGTTATTCTCTCCTATGTTTTTATTAGAGTTTTACACTTTCTTTACAGAGGTCTTGTGTACTTTTGGTGAGGTTAACTTCTAGATACTTTGTAGTATCTAGTTTGTTGGTATTGTGATTGGTATTTTCCTCTTTTAAAAATAACAGTTTCTTGTTGAGTTTTGCTAGCACAGAGAAATTATTTTTATTTTTAAGGTTGATCTTGTATCTGGCAATTGTGTTGGTTCTTCTAGACAGATGATCATATCCACCTAGAAGACAGTTTAATCGCTGGCTTTCCAGTCCTTATCTTTCTTTTCTTTCACTTTGCTTGTGGCATTGATCTCTTGTACTAAGTTAAAAATAATGATGGAATGCATCATCCTTCATAGGTGTAAAACCTTATCAGCTGTTCCTTCTGCACCAACTGCTATTATTATATAATTTGTTTATATGCATTTTAACAATTTAGATATAATTATTTTCATCCTGTAGTAAATTATGTAATTAGATTTTTGATACATTTGATAAACCCCCTTGAGCTTGTTACATACCCACGTACACATTATTGTCAGTTCTATTTTCTACTATTTTGTGTAGTATCTTTGCATCTAAATTAATAAGTGAAATGACTCTAGAATTTTCTCTTCTTACATTGTGTTTATCTGGTTTTAGAATCAAGATTATATTTTTCTCATAAAATATTCTTGGCAACTTTCACTTCTTTTTCTGGTTTTTTTTTTTTTTTTTTTTGAGACAGAGGCTTACTCTATCACCAGGGCTGGAGTGTAGTGGCCTGATCTTGGCTCACTACAACCTTCGCTTCCAGGTTCAAGTGATTCTTCTGCCTTAGCCTCCCTAGTAGCTGGGATTACAGGCACCTGCCACCAAGCCCAGCTAATTTATTTTTATTTTTTTAGTAGAGATGGGGTATCACCATGTTGGTCAGGCTGGTCTCAAACTTATGACCTCGTGATTCACCTGCCTCAGAGTCTTCCAAAGTGCTGTGATTACAGGCATCAGCCACCACGCCTGGTCCCTCTTTTTCTATCTTTAGAAACAATGTTTAAAATAGGAATCCATCATTCCTTGAAAATTTTATAGAACTCTCCCATAAACTATCTGGCTAGTTTTGGGGCAGGAAAGTCATTGAATTTCCTTTCTAGCTGTTTTTTTTTTTTTTAACTTTTACTTTAGATTCTGGGGTACATTTGCAGATCATGCAGGGTTGTTGCATAGGTACACACATTACCAGGTGGTTTGCTGCCTCTTTTCCCCCTTCATCTATATCTGGCATTTCTCCCCATGTTATCCCTCCCTACCTTCCCGACCCCCTGCTGTCCCTCCCCTAGCCCCCCCAACTCCCCCCAGTATGTGATACTTCTCTCCCTGAGTCCACATGTTCTCATTGATCAACACCTGCCTATGAGTGAGAACATGCGGTGTTTGGTTTTCTGCTTTTGTGTCAGTTTGCTGAGAATGCTGGTTTCCAGATTCACCCAAGTCCCTACAAAAGACACGAACTCATCATTTGTTTTATGGCTGCGTAATATTCCATGGTGTATATGTACCACATTTTCTTTGTCCAGTTTATCACTGATGGGCATTTGGGTTGGTTCCAGGTCTTTGCTATTGTTCACGGGGCTGCAATGAACGTACGTATGCATGTGTCTTTATGATAGAATGATTTATAGTCCTTTGGGTATATACCCAGTAATGGGATTGCTGGGTCAAATGGAAGTTCTATTTCTAGATCCTTGAGGAATTGCCACACTGTTTTCCACAATGGTTGAACTAATTTACAGTCCCACCAACTGTGTAAGAGTGTTCCTATTTCTCCACATCCTCTTCAGCATCTGTTGTCTCCAGATTTTTTAATGATCACCATTCTAACTGGCGTGAGATGCTACCTCAAAGTGGTTTTGATTTGCATTTCTCTAATGACCAGTGATGATGAGCATTTTTTCATATGTTGTTGGCCTCATATATTTCTTCTTTTGAGAAGTGTCTGTTTATATCCTTTGCCCATTTTGAATGTGTTTTTTTCTTGTATATCTGTTTTAGTTATTTGTAGATTCTGGATATTAGCCCTTTGTCAGATGGGTAGTTTCTTTAAAGTCCCAAAATCTTTTTTTTTTT
>CAUYNB010023954.1:0-41405 GCA_963574225.1 Lagothrix lagotricha
CTGTCTGGGTGTCTGCTTCTCAATTCCATCAGCACTGCCTGGATGGGGGTCTCTACAGCCAAGCTGGTCCTGATAGTAGACGACAGGTTGCTGGGTGCAGCAAACCACCATGGCAGGTGTATAACTATGTAACAAACCTACATGTTCTGCACATGTATCCCAGAACTTAAAGTATAATAATACTACTAATAAAATAATGTAGAGAGACAAAAGATAAACTGAATTACTCATAGTAACTCAGAGGTTTCAAGAGATGAGGGAAGAAAGCACAGAGGGTTAAGAGGAAGAGAAGCAAATGGCAAGAATGAGCAAGACAGTAAGGGATGTAGCATGACACAGGAATCACTGCCAGTCCCCAGGCACTCCTGCCTCCCAGTGGCCTCCCCCATGGGCATAAGTGTATAGTACACTAAAATTAACTCCAGATAGATTAAAGACTTAAACATAAGACCTAACACCATAGAGCCTAGGAAAACCATTCAGGACATAGGCATAGGCAAGGACTTCATGAGTAAAACACCAAAGCATTGGCAACAAAAGCCAAAATAGACAAATGAGACCTAATTAAATTCCAGAGTTTCTGTACAGCAAAACAAACAATCATTGGAGTTAACTGGCAACCAATAGAATGGGAAAAAATTTTTGCAGTCTACCCATCTGACAAAGGGCTAATATCCAGAGTCTACAAAGAACTAAAACAGATTTACAAGAAAAAAAGAAACAAGCCTATTCAAAAGTGGGCAAAGGATATGAACAGACACTTTACAAAAGAAGACATACATCAGGCCATGTGTCTACAAATTACATCAGAAATTGTATGTCTACAAATTACATCAGAAACTGCAAACTCAGCACACCCCTCAAATTATACAAATAAAATTCTCTGGAATTTGTGTATGCTTACTTTAAAACATACCCAAGGACTTGGCAGAAGTGAGAAAGAATAATTTTCCCAGAATTGTTCAGTGTCCTCTCCAACATTTCTGATTCAGGGAGTCAGCATGGTGGGCAAAAGAATCTTTGCTAACCATGAAACAACCCCACACATTAAGCTACCAGGGGCTGATAATTGTTTTTTCTGTTTCCTTTTTAAAGAGAAATGCCTTTGGTTTCCTTTGGAAGGAACTATGAAGTATAGTCCTGAGGGTGGTCAGTTCTGTCCCCTGCTGCCTCAGCAAACGCTGAGTGCCTGTGGAAAGAAGTTGTCAGTGGTGACTCTGAAGATGGGACATTATAGTGGACATCAACCAAGGACTACTTTAAAGTGAGCAGAGGGGAAAATTCAGCAATAAAAAGTTCCAGCAATTCCAGCAGTGACATTTGTCAATCAGGGGACCTCTTCTCTCAAATGGAAGTGGCTCTTTCCCTTATAAAACTCTTTTTTCCTTTGAAATATGCCTGCTTCCCATCTCATTCCTTTAAAGCCTTTCTCCAATGTAAACAGATTTGTTATTTTGTTACTCATTCAATTCTGATGTTAATGCAAATATTTAGTCTCCTCTTCCTCTGTACCACATGCCAGCTATGCCAGTGAATAGTGCAGTCTTCCTTGTCTTGGTCCTTAGGTACATTAACTCTTCAATTCACTGTTCTCTGGATTTTACCCCCATAACACTATTAGAAGCCCTCTACAATGGGTGCCAAAGAACAGTAATCATCTAATACAGTAAACATTGCTTTTTATACTTTATTTGAAATCTTAGAGAAGATTCCTTCCTGGGAACTCTCCTTTGGCATAGCTAACTCTCCCATGGTGATCTACATCTGGAGTCAATCTTCAGATTAACTCACTAGATTCTTTGTTCTCTTCTAAACATAAGGGATTCCCTACAATTGTTTTAGGACATTCTTTTCACTCTTCTGTCTCCCTGAGCTATCTGTTTTATAACTCCAAACTTCTCATATAAATTCCAGGTCCATATATCCAAGTGCCTACTGAATATTTTTAATTTAAAATTTTCTAGCATAATATCAAGCTCAGTTTGTTTAAAAACTCAAACTCATTTCTTGAACTACCTCAAAATTCTATCTTGTTCAATATTTTCTATTTAAATGAGTTCTAGTATAGAGTAATCCAAGATTTTTCATGTTCTATCATCTCAAGCCTGTTAAGGCCTTTTGTTGTTACTTTTAAATAAATAATCCTAGAATTGGTCCTCTCTTTTAAACTCTTGCTGCTGTCTTACATCACATCTTCATCATTTCCGTTCCTAATTAGTGTCATCACTTAACCAATTTCCAACCTTTAGTTTGTTTTCTATACTGCTTCTAGTGTGAGCTCTCAAAAATAGAAATCTAATCAGATTCCTTTTCTTCTGGAACATTTAAATGGTTCTCATAATCTTTTAGTATCAAATTCAAACCTGTAGTGTAGAGTTCAAAGCTCCTCATTTGTTGTTCTCTGCCAGTCTCTCCAATGTCTTCTCCAACTTCCCTCACTGCACTTTACACTCTGAAAATAGAAGTCCTCAGATTGTTTTAGAACTCTGTCCCATGGAGAAGGGCCAGAGCACAGACTTTTGCTTCTCACTATATGCAATTTTATTTTAAAGTGAGAACTTTGTTCTGGTTTTTTGTGTGTATTTTTCTGTATTTCAAAATAACTTCCAAAATGTTATGTATTGATTCTCAGAAATTCTCTGTAAATATCTAAATACCTCTGGAAAGATACTACTATAAATCAATAAATGCCATTTGAATTCTGTTGGAATATGTTAATAGGCAGGATATATATATATATATATATATATATATATATATATAGCATTTTGAATACTTCAGTTGTATAAATTTGCAAAATTCATTCTTTGTGATCAGCATCATCACCAATAAAAAATGAGGTGAAATGAAATAATTGGAGTAATAGACCATGGCAGTGGATAAGTCTTGGTTAAATGTGCTTTGGAGGAACTTCCTGAAATGGAGAAGAGGATCATCTGAAAATGAGATAGAGATCCACATCTGATTTGTAATTTTGAACCTAATCATTTATTATGTTTATTTCAGAGTATCCTAAATCTATTAGCAGCCAAAAATAAACACAAAAAATTACAGTCATTATTTCAAAGCAAGTACAGTTGATAAAGATTAAAATGTTAAAAATTGTTTGAATTTTAGATAACTTAGAGTAGCGGAACAATTTATTGATAATAATAAAGTTAAAAATTATGAGAGCATTTGCTATAACCTAAGTATATCCATTTAAACTTCACAACCTTCATAGTTTAGGAAAGTGACCTTTAGATAAGTAAAATTATATCTGAAATGTCTTCATAATTAACAGTGGCAAATCCAGATTTTTCCTAACTTCCCAAAATGCCACTTATATGATAATTTAATTATTATTCATCCACTGATGAATGCAGGAAAACCTCTGTGGGTAAGTAGAGATAAATGCAAGGAGCAGAAGCAAAGAAGAGTTAGCAGTATGTGAATGTTGAACTTTATATGCTGAGTGAGTGCATGTCCATTTCTGATACAGCCGCTTTGACACAAAGGGCTGTATCATACATGAATTGGATCTTATGTCCATTGTTATATTTTTACGTTTCTAGTTTTGAAGAAATTTAGGCTGTGGTTCACATTGCATGTTTGAAAGATAGACAGACACCTCGCTAACTAGACAAACAAAAGCTTTGTTCTAAATATATCCTTTCCTTATAGCACACGTAACATGCAGAGAAGCAGGATGCCTGAGGATAGATAGATCTCTGCTTACTGCGTCTTTAGAACAAAAATGGGGGTTTTCAACTTCACAACTCTGAACTGAGTCCTCCTTTCACATCTTCCCTGTACCAGTGCTGAACTGACCTGAATAATTCTCTTTTTATGTTACACATTTTTCGGTGGCTTAAAAAAATAAATTTGCAATACAGGCAAAATAGAAAAATTATCCTTCACTTCCTATTCCAAACTGAGGATAAACAATTTTTCTTGGAAATTCCACCATAGAATTGAATTCATTGTACTGAGTGAATTGCACATTTAAGCTTTTAAATGATGTGACATTTTTATTTAGCAGCAATCCAAAAGGGACTGCAAAATAAATGAGCTCCCTGGTTTTGTGGCATTTTATAATTCCAAGATGAAAGTTTTAGAATTATTACTAAATGAAGAATCAGAAAGGAAATTCATCGAATGTCACCTCTGGACTTTCAAGTGTTTTTAATCCTTGGAACTCTTCCTTCCAGACTTTTTCTTCAGCTCCTTATGAGAAAGTAAGCATATAAAGTTCTTAAAAGCTGTGCTCCCCTGACTGAAATGGAGATGAGAACCGTGGTGGGAGAAGGCATCTTTTCCCATTTAGAGTCCTCTAGCACCAGTAGTGGTCTCCAAAAGAATTCAGCAGAACTCTCAAGTGTCAAGGAGCACATATTACAAAACAGTGGACCTCAGAAATTAAGGTAGAAGAAAAGTATAGATCATTCTAGGTAGTTTGTTCCCAGATTTATAATACTGCCAATAGCTTATGTAATGTATTATCAAGTGGCTGTCTGCTGGAATATTTTCAGAGCTATAATGTTTATACCTAACCTCTTATATTTATGTCCAAATATGCTAGTATAGTTTGACTTATTCTGAGCAGTAGCTGCCAGATCTACCTTACGGTACACATTAAGTCTATTTCTTCTTCCACAGTTCTTGACATTATGCTACTTTAAAAGTCATCCCTTATCAAAATCAAATTTCATTAATTATTTTAGTTATATCACATCCAATATTTAATTGTGTAAACCACATTTTATTCTAGCTATTCTTCCCCAGAATTGCTTCTGTTATCAATGTTCATTTTGACTAGACTTTCTGGAAAAGAACAGAAGGCTGCAGCTATGATCTGATTTGGACATTACTTTCCTAGGTATGGATACTGTATCTCTATAGATTACATCCAAGGTTAGATTATTTCTTTAAAAATACGATTTAGGGACAAGAAATAATGGAGAAATTGTTAAAGATCACAGTTCAAATTAGTAGCCCCAGTCCATAGTTGCTTATTAAAATACTTTTAAGCCTTAATTTTTATTATAATTTTCTTTTACTTACTATAGTTCATTTTGTTACGTTATGCTGATTCTGCTGTTAGTTTGCCACCTACACCAGTGGTAATATGCCTTTTGTGTCATCATGTAGCTTATTTAATTAAAATAATGAAGGCTTCTGCTTCCCAATACATTGGAATAAAAGGAAGTCGATTTAACTCCCAGCATAAAACTACTAAACAAAAAAACAACAGATAAAATGTATGAAAATATGGTACTCAAGACATTGGACGTAAGGCAGCAGAGGATAATAAATGCTGAGAGATGAAAACAGAAGAGGTGACTCTTATAATTACTTGGTGAAAGTTTCCAGGTCATACAGCAGAGAAGGGTGCGGGGACAAAGTTTCCGTGGGTTAAGAATCTGTGTGTCTACAAAAGCCCAAGCAGCTAGAATTCATAGTGCAAAGTCCAAAAAGTAGAGAGCTGCAGAAAAAGAGAATGTTGAACATCTGCGAAGAGTCCCCCTTGATTCTTCATTTGAGTAATGTTCAGTGCATACATGAGAAAATTACTCAAATTAGGGAAGAAACCACTTGAAAGGATCACAAGGAATGGTACTCGGCGCTCACACAGGGCCAGGAATATGCATGTTCTGAAAGGCCAGAGCAGAATACCTCAAAATTCATAGTGAATTAGTTAAAAGTCAAGCAAGGATTTTGCCTTAGTATTTATGAGAAATTAACCCTTGAGTAAGCACAGGTCTGATCCTATGTAACAAAGGTCAAAAGCAAGACCTAAGAGGATCGAATGGTTTCCAACTAATTTACCTTGACCCAGGTAAAATGTCAAGAATAGTTATAGAAATATAAAGATATCTAGCATCCAGTAATATCAAATTCACCATGCCTGGCATCCAATCAAAAAGACAAGCAGGAAAATGCAACCTAAATGAGAAAAATTAGTTGAAACTGACTCAGAAATGATTTAGGTGATAAAATTACTTAACAAGAACATTAAAAACTTCTATGATTATATTCCATATGTTTTAGAAGCCAAATGAATGATTGAACTTTAAAGGCATGGAAGATACAAACATGACCCGACTCAACTATCTAGAATTGAAAATTTAAATGTCTAAGATGAAAGAACATTGAATGAGCTTAGACATTACAAGAGACTATTTAGCAATAATAAATAGTAAAACAAACACAAGGGGATAAAATAAGGAAGAAGGGTCAGAAAAATGATTTGAAAAAACTAATGTCTGATAGCATACCACTTGACTTCAAAATATACAACAAAGCTGTAGTTATCAAAACAGAATGTTAATGGTATATGAATGAACACATAGAACAATAGAACAGAATAGAGCTCCTCTCAAAAAAAAATTCAACACATTTACGTCATTTGACTTTTGACAAAATTGCAGTGAACACACAATGGGGGAAAGGAGAGTCTCTTCAATAAATGATGTTGAGAAAGCTGGATATCCACATGCAGAAGAATAAAATGCTACCCTTATGTCATATACAAATCAACTCAAATAAAGACTTAAACACTGGACCTGAAACTATAAAAAAAACTAGAAGAGAACATACGAGGAATGTTCCATCAAATTCGTTTGTCGAATGCCTTTTTGCATGTCATCAAAAAAGCAAAGACAACAAAAGTATGAATAAACAAAGTGTGATTACGTCAAACTAAAAAGCTTCCTTACATCTAAGGAAATAGTCAACAGAGTGAAGAGACAATCTATGGAATAGGAGATAATATTTTCAAACTGTACATCTGATAATGAGTTACTGTCAAAAATAGATAAAAAACTCAACCCAATAACAGGAAAACAACCCAATATAAGAAATGGGCAAAGGATTCTTTCTCAGTAAGACAAATAACCAGCTGGTATATGAAAAGATGCTTGACATCATTAATCATCAGGGATATACAAATTAAAACTAAAATGACCTATCATTTGACACCTGTTATTAACAGAATTGTTATTATCAAAAGGCAAAACATAAAGAATGTGGAGAAAAGGAAATCCTTGTACACTGTTGTTGGGAATGTAAATTAGTACAGCCACTATGAAAAAATTATGAAGATTCTTTAAATATTCAAAATTAGAATTACCATATGTTCCACAATCCCACTGCTATATATATGTTTGAAGGAAATGAAATTATTATCTTGAGAAGAGATACCTGCACTTTCATGTTCATTGGTGCATTATTCACAATAGGCAAGGGATGGAATTAACCTAAGTGTCTATCAACAGATAAATGGATAAAGAAAAATGTAATGTTATATGCACAGTGGAATACTATTTAGCCTTAAAAAGGAGATTTTGTCATTTGCTACACCATAGACAAACATGGAGAATACTGTTAAGTGAGACAAGCCAGACAAAGAAAGATATATACCGTATGATCTCATTTATATGTAGAATCTTAAAAAGTTGAACTTGTATAAGTAAAGAGTACGATGGTGGTTACTAGGAACTGGAAAGAAGTTGTGGATGGGGAGATTTTGATCAAACAATACAAAATTTCAGTTAGATGGGAGGAATAATTTCAAGATATCTATTGCACAAAATGGTGACTATAGAAATATAAATAGACCTGAAAAAGTAACAAATATTTAGAAAGTAAATACCACATTTGGAAATAAGACTATCAAATAGCAATCGAAGGGAAAATTTTAAAGAATTTTGAACTGAATGAAAATAAAACTATAACATATCAATATTTGTGAAATCTTGCTAAAGCAGAAGTTAAAATGTTATAATTAAAAACCTATAATAGTTTAGAAAAACTGTCATTAATAATCTCAGATTCTGACCAAAGAAGCTAAAAAAAAAAAAAAGTAAAAAAAAAATAGAAGAAATGAATAGTAAAATTAGAGTAGAAAACAATGAAATAGAAAATCAAGAAAAGGAAATTAATAAAACTAAAGCTAGTTCTTTGAAAAAAGTATTGAAGTTCTAACCTTCCTGATCAGGAAAAAAAAATGTCAGTTTTCACCTTTATTATTGACAGTACATTATTATATATTCTACAGATTTTTAAAAAATATTAATTAGAACATTTTTTTAACAACTTTTGTTAATAAATAAATTTGGAAGAAATAGGCACATTTCTTGAAAGATACAAACTATCAAAGTTCAATATAGAAGAATTAAACTGAACAGCCCTGTATCTATTAATAATATTGAGTTTATAATTAAATACATTCCCACAAAGAAAATCTCAGGCCTGGATGATTTCATTAGTAAATTCTACCAAATTTTTTTCTTAATTTTCACTTTTATTTTCATTTTATTAATACAGTATGATAATTTTATTTTTGGTGTTAACATGATTCAAGTTAGACTTCAATGTTCAATGATTATTTAATATATTTGTATTTATTGAGCACATAACAATTGACAAGTGCTGTCATAGATAATAAAGACACAGTAGTGAAAAAAAACAGACACTGTTCACCTCCCATAGAGTTTACACTCTGGCAGGAAATATGGAAAGACTACCGGGTAGTACAGGTTATGACTGTGCACGGTAAATACAGAGAGGATCAGGAAAGACTTCTCTTATAAACTCTTTATTTAAACTAAGACCTGAATATGAATAAATTGTATCAGCAAAGGAAGGAGAAAATCAAGTTACAAGGGAAGCACAGGAATGAGTGAAGCACATTTGAGGAACTGTAATAATTAAGACATGACTCAAATGGAAATGGAGAGTCTATCAAATTTTTAAGAAATAACCATTCTGTACAACTTCACAAAATTACAGAGGTGTGAATTTTTCCAGTGAATTAAATGGGGCAGTATTATTCTGATCAAAAATTCAGGCAAAATCATTAAAAGAAAAAGATAGGTAAGCCTATATTCATCATGAATATACATAAAAAAAATTTTAGTGCAGTTTTAGACCATCAAATCCAAAAACAATCATAACCAAGCGTGATTTGCCCTCAAGGTTCAAGGTTGGTTTAATATTCAAAATCAGTACATTTCATTCTTTGTATTAACAGACTGAGAAAAAGGAAAAAGAAAAATCTATGGCCAAAGTAGATTCAAGTTTAGCATTTGACAATTTTTGATATTCACCATTTATTTATGATAAAATATTTCAAAACTTTCAAAAAGGTGGAGAACATTTGTGACAAACCTAAGCTAAAATTGTTTTTAATGATGTAAGACTACATGCGTTCCCTGTATAATCGTGAATAATGCCCATTTTACTAATTCTGTTCAGTATTGTACTGGAAGTTCTAACCAGTGCAGTAAGATAAGAAGAAAATAATAAAAATGTATCCAGATTGAAAAGGATGAGATAAAATTATTTATACTTATAAATGACTTGATTGTCTACTTAGAAAACCCCATGGAATCTACAGAAAGAGCTATTGTAACTAGTGAGATTAGCAACATTGCAAGATACAAAATCAGTATGCGTAAACCAGTGTATACCCAATAATAGCAACTTAAAAGATCTTATTTACAATAATATTAAAATATAAATTTTTCACACATATATCTGACAAAAGACTTGAAAGACCTGGAAACAGGTTAAACATTCCTAATTCAAGAATCTGAAATCCAAAATTTTCCAAAATCTGAAACTTTTGACACATAGAAGTGAAAAATTCCACACCTGCTGTTTGCTTTCTGATGGTTCACTGTACGTAAACTTTGTTTCATGCACAAAATTATTTTACCTTTGGGCTTTGTATATGTAAGTATATAAAACATAAATATATTTTATGATTATGTTTGGGTCTCATTCTCAGGATTTCTAAGTATGTAAATGCAAATATTCCAAAATAAAAAGAGAAACAAAACTCAAACACTTCTGCCTCCAAGCACTTTAGATAAGGGATACTCAACCTGTAATGAATAGATATTGTGTATATGGATTAGAAAACTTAATATTGTTAAAATTTCCATTCTGTCAAATTGATTTCTAGAAACAATGCAATTTTAGCTAAAATTTCAGGAGAATTTTTATAGAAATTAAAAAGTTGATTCATATGGAAATACAAAACAACTTGGAAAAAGAACAAAATTGGAAGACTCACACTGCCTGGTTTCTAGACTTGTTATAAAGCTACTATAATCCAGACAACATGGTGTTGGCATCAAAATAGACAATAAATCTATGAAAAAGTATAGAGACCAAAAATAGGTTAACACATACATCACATATATCACAGACAGAATGTTTTTCTGCTCCCCACAACCCATTTGTTTAAGCCCTGAACTCATGTGTGACTGTATGAAAAGATATTCTACAAAGAGGTAATTAAGATTAAATTATTCATAAGCATGGGACCTTTGTCAGATAGGATTAGTGTCCTTGTAAGACACCAGAAAACTTGTTCTCTCGCTTTTCATGGCAAGAATCTATAAAAGACAGAGGGAAGGTATAGCAAGAAGGTGGCCATCTGCAAATCTGGAAGAGAGCCCTCACTAAAAACCAAATCAGGTGGAACCTTGATCTTGGACCTCTAGACTCCAAAATTATGAGAAATAAATATCTATTGTTTAAGCAACCAAGTCTAAGGTATTTTATCTTAGAGCCCTTGCTAACTAAAACAACTATGTTGTTCGTCAATTAGTCAATTACTATGTGACTAAGATGCAAAGGAAATTTTGTGAAGAAAGGGTAATCTAATTAATAAATTGTGCAGAAGCAATCACATGTCCATATGCAAAAAAAAATCAATCTATGCCTAGCTCTATATCTAAAAATTAACTCAAAATGGATTATAGACCTAAATGTGAAATCTAAAACTTCTAGAAACTTCTAAAAGAAATCATGAGAGAAAATATTTATCCTGGATTGGGATAATATTGCATACATATAACGAGTGTAAAATCCATAAATTAAAAAAATGATAACCATCCTGGCTCACATGGTGAAATGCTGTCTCTACTAAAAATACAAAAAATCAGCCAGGTGTGGTGGCGCATGCCTGTAGTCCCAGCTACTTGAGAGTCTGAGGCAGGAGAATTGCTTGAACCCAGGAGGTGGAGGTTGCAGCGAGCTCGGATCACACCACTGCACTCCAGCCTTGGTGACAGCGCAAGACTGTCTCACGCAAAAATAACGACAACAAACTGCACTATACTTATACAATTGGATTCTACTCAGCAATAAAAAATGGATGAACTATTGATGCACAAAACTATAGGTATGACTCTCAAAATAGTTTACTGAGTGACAAATGCCAGACAAAAAATTGAACATACTGTGTGACCCCATATATAATAAATAAAAACATATACTATAACAAACATATAATATAAAATTGTATACACATGGAATATATAATCACATAAAATGTAAATTAATCTGTATTATTAGAAAGCATATTCTTATTGCCTAGTAATAAAAGACATGGGTAAAGTGGGAAGGATTGTACAGTAGCATGAGGAAACTTTTAGGTATGGTGGATATGTCTATTATCATGATTGTGATGATGGTTTCATGGGGACTTACATTGGTCAAAATTGCCAAATTGTATACTTTAAATATTTTAAGTTTGTTATTTAGATTATACCACAATAAAGCTATTTAAAAAAAACATAATGATAATAGGTTATTATTTTATACCACTAAGAACATCTCTTTAGTGGTGAGTGAATGAACACCTTTCATTAATTCATTCCCTGAAGTACAGTATGTTGCCTCTGAGTTCCAATTTCTACAACAATGCTGTGGATCTGTGTGAGAATTTCTGTGATATGTATTTCCAGAAGGTGAAGCATTGGTCAAAGTTGTTTCTCAGTCAGTATACAAACAAGAAAAGAAATTAGGATGATTCAGGTTTTATTTATAGAGACACTGATTGCTGGGGTATGGTTGGGATGTGAAGAAACCAGAAGGGATTGTCCAAGATCCCTGGAATAAACAGAAATGAAATTATTACACCCATCAACCCAAGAAAAAGGTTTTTAGGACATTTAGGGAAAGTGTAACATTCAGACTTCTCTTTGGAGATGTGACATTTGGCGGCTATGATACATCACCACCTTGTGACCATCCTGCAGGGTAGGAAACAAAATATTTGATTTCTCTTGTTTCCCTCCAGTCTCCTGCCTGGACTCTCAATGGTTCAGCCCAGCCAGAAACCAGGATGTGTAAGAGTCCTCTTGATGTATTCCATAGAGCTCAAGCTCCCAGGAAGCAGAGGGTAAGTTGAAGGAAGATGAGGCTCACAGTGAATCTAGAGGGTCATGTGGAGGATAGGTAGCATAGTGTGAAAGTCATATTGTTTCTAGCATGCTTCTAGAAACTGGTTCTCCTAACGGTGGTACATGAGAGTTTCCACTCCTCTCTATCTTCATGAGAAACTTTATGGAACATGTTGCTGAATTTTAGGTATTCTTTTTCTTGATAAGTTCTCAGTTACCACAAGAAAAGTTGGTAGAAATAAAAAAAGATTAGTTTGAATGAATTACATTTAGTGAATTCATCCTGGATCCTATTACCTGGGGTCACTACTTTTAGACATGGATCAAGATAAAATTTACTGATAAAAAAAATTTGACCTATTTCCGTTCTTGAAGTTCTATGTCATTTTTGGTGATACTTCAAACATTATTAAAATGGTTCTATAATCACAGCTGCAGATGTTTTCAGTGCTCTGGAAAAGGGTAACAGGAAGAAATGAGAAGAATCTAGGGGACAAGATTAGCAAGTTTCTTCAATACATGACACTGGTTTTCTAATTTGTAGGGTTTCAGACTGGGTAATCTCTAGATTCCTTTGTAAATTTAGAGCCTACATTTTGGTTAAAAATATTGCTCATCTATGCTGGTGATAACAATAATTTCAGATGTCACTATTTGCATGTTGAAAGCTCTTGAAAACAAAAAGTCATGTGGGTATACTGGGTGAAATTAGCCACAGTGATGTGTTTCTTATGACTAGCCACCTTTGCTAGACTCCCTTTGTTGACCCAGTGATTGCACAGCAACTACCAGCTTGCTGACATTTTCAATCTGTTTATTGAGTTGAGAATTGATCTTAATTCTCAATCTTAAGATTGAGCTACCCGTCTCACTCTTATTTGTTAAATCTCCCTTGTCTGATGATAGCTTTGGCACAATAAGCATTCTACTCCATTTATGTTGCTAACATCAGTGTAAAAGTAATTCTTTTCAGTGCATCTATCCTCATGCATGCCCATAAACCCTGATAATATTTATCTGTATGCAAAGCACATGTTCAAATGCATATGTATAAGCACATCTGTTATACCTGTCCTTTTCTGATTGCCCTGTGCATAACCTGCAGCTTCCTCTATCCCTTATTGCAAGCTCTTTATGGTCAGAGAAACCTGGAAATCCAGTTGACCATCTTGAATACAGTGTTCACTCAAAGGGCATTTGCTGCTCCTTAGCTGATAATGAAACATGAAAATAGAGTCTAGGCTCAAACCACCCCTTAACCACTGCTTTGAATTTGCCGACACATGCAGCCTCTGCAAGAGCAGTTAATAAGTGATGGGATTGAATTAGGTGTCCTTCCTTGATGGAAGCTTTAATGAGGTGGGTAATGAACCAAAGGTAGAAAGAATCAGGCAAAAGAAGAAAGTAGAGATGCATGAATAGTTTGGAAGACATATAATCTACCAGAATGATAATGCCTGGACTAAATCAGTGCGTTCTTAGGATATTTCTAAGCAATTGATATTTTTAATGAAGTCGTGGTTGGTCTTTTCAAAAAACAAACCCAGAGAAATAGTCAAGGAGTTTAGAAAAGTGTTTAGTTTTTCTTCCCTCTCAATAACTAATTTTTCTTGAATATTTGAATGTTAGAACTTCAGAGCCTAATAGAGAAAACTGGAACTAAACATTTTCAAGGTTATCATTTTTCCTACATTTTAGTTCACCTGCCATTCATCTAGACTGTTAACACAAATAGCAACTGTATCAAATTGGCGAATATACTCCTGAGGTTGTGTTGCAATAATTAAATTGTGAGGGTGACTAAAAAATAGAAGGTAGAAATACAGTGTCAGCCTATTTCTGGCATTTTTTCTATTGGCAGCCTTTATTTGCCTGCTACTCTTTTTTAACTGTTTTTTTTTATATATATTTCAGGTAGAAGATTCCAACAATTTTTTTCTAGGAATCATGAAAATTGTATAGTATCTGTAAGGGTCTCTCAGGGCATTTGAAATTAAACAACTGATCTTGGGGACTAAGGAGAAAATTCAAATGAATTTCAACTTGATTTAGCATTTAGGCAATGAGGTATGATAGGAAGATCATGGGCTTTTCAAATAAAACTGGCTTTGATTTAAACCTAGTTCTGCTACTTGTACATTACACAACCTTGAGCAAGTAACTAACAACCCTGTAAGACTAGGTGTACTCATCTGTAAGTGATGTTTAATTTCTCTTAACTTTGGTATATATTTGAAAAGTTAAATTAATTTCAAAGATATTTTCTAGGTAACAGACCTGGGATATCTTTTTGAAAAGCCATGAACTAGGAAGTAGAAACAGTAGAAAAGGATTCAGAAATGATATTTTGATTCCTAATCACAGACTATGGGTACTTCTTTCCTAGTTAAAATAATTATAATTTTAAAAACACCTCACAGAAGGTAGATAAAACAGTGATGGAATACATCAATCATCTGTATATTTACTAGAGATACTCTGTCCAAAATAGAGTTTCTATTATTTTTTGCC
Organism: Lagothrix lagotricha; assembly: GCA_963574225.1. Lineage (NCBI taxonomy): Eukaryota > Metazoa > Chordata > Mammalia > Primates > Atelidae > Lagothrix > Lagothrix lagotricha. Next base: position 14,691 of record CAUYNB010023954.1, read on the forward strand.
TTGCTTCATAGACAAGTTTTGCTTTTTGAGGTTTGTAAAATACAGAAACATGCCTTTCTGGCTTCCTTTCTGTTAAACAAGAAAGAACTAACTAGTAAAGTGGAAATAAGCCTAATATTTGGGAGAAAGTGTAGTCCTTAATAGCCCAGAAAATGAAAACTAGCTCAGATGTTTTTTTGGGGAGAAATTTTTAAATAGATACCCTAATCCCATTCCCACAGAAACAGTGGGGATGAATAGTCCAGTAATCTGAATAAAAGATTTTCCATGTCAATCTTGTGTTAGCTAGAATTTGGGACAGACGTCCTAGACAACAGGGTAACCAGTATTATAAGGTTCATAGAAAACCATAAATCTATAAGAAGAAGATAGATCTAGAGAAATTTGAGATTCTCAAATTGGATTCCGTCAAGAAAAGTGGGAGATCTATAAAGAAACATCTGAGGCACTCATGTTTTTAAAGACTTGTAGAAAAGGTGGAAGGAAAGTTATTTTAACCAATGACATAGCGACACAATTCTCAAGCTGTCAAAAAGTCTACATGAACCAAAAGTCCAGAGCTTGGGACAAATTGAATAATGTTAGGGATCACAATAACTAAAGAACATCCTCAGCTCCTTTTTTTTCCCCTTTCTGTTTCGTATAATTGACAACAATCTTTTCAATTAGGATAAAGCAGGTCATTAGTTAAATATTGTTTCGTAACAAATAACCTCAAAATCTCGGTGGCATACAGCAATAAGTATGTATTTCTCTCTTATATGTTGGCAGTGGATCTTCCTCCTGGGACCAGCAACCAAGCCAGAACATGGTCTCAGGAGAAAGATGCATGGAAAAGAATGCCCAGTCACATAAACCAATGCCAATGCTCTGTTTGTATCATTTCTGCTTACATTTCCTTGGCCAAATCAGCCACATGTCTGAGACCAAATCAAAAGACCCTTTTTTAGGAGTAGGAACATTTTTGTCATTGCAAAGTTGAAGGACAAACAAAAAAATAGATATAAGAAAGCAAATAAATTAGCATCAATAATTTAATCCACCACAAACTTTGATGAAATCATAACACCATTTTTAATTCATTATATCATAAAATTTAATGCCAAAGTTTAAAAAATTTTATTTTCTGGCTGAGGAAGTGAATCAAAAAAATGAAACCTATTTTCTGACTTTAAACTCAGTTGTCTCTCCAATGGAAATATACTTTCTCAAAATATTTGAGGCATAAGTACATTGCTAAATAAATGTATTCAAATTTTTTAAATACTTCAAAATGTATTCATTTATTCAATATTTACTGAGTTTCTGCTATGTACAGGTACAAAGTTCAGTCTAGGGACTTACTAGCAACAAAATCTGGTTCTTGATTTTACAAAGCATACAGACTAGTGGCACTGACTTAAAATGGAAAGTTACATACAAATTTCCAAATACTCTGTTAATTTTGTAAAAAAAAAAAAAAATCCACTTAAAAAAGACACAGTAAATGAGTACTTAAGAAGGTGAAGATTTCAGAGTCAGTAGTAATGAGGGGTTGTATGGCATAACGGCGTGGGGGGAACATTGGATTAAAATCAGAGCATGTGCATTCTAAGGTCTAAATGTGCCTCTTAATAGTTATGCTGACATTAAGAAAGTGATTTACCTCCTCTCAGCTTCTGATTTCACATCAGTAAAATTGGGATAATATCTGTTCTTTCTACCTCAGGAAAAGTTACATATCAAACCTGTGGAAAATATAAAATGCTTTAAAACTGAAGCACTATTAAAACATTATTAAATAAGTATCAGAAAACAGATTAAATAATAGTCAAACTTGCTGGCACAAATCTAATCCCGCGCTCTGCAACTTTGTTATTTCTCAGAGCCCCAGAGAAGAAAGTTAAAAGAACTATCTCAAAGGACTTTCTAAATGCTCTAACTCTACTTCTGTAGACAATTACAAAAAAAAAAAGTTTTTCTCTGAACTTGAATTTGTTGCCATATTGCAAAAGGCTGAATGAATATCAAACACTAACATATGTTCCTGTTTCAGCATCCCATATGGAGGAAAAAAACTGACTTTACTGCTATTTTTGATAATCTGTTAATCTGGTGAAACTAGATACTCTTCCCTCCTCTGGATGCTGACTGGAGTTACTTAGAAAGGGATCCATTATTACCTGTGTTGGAATTTTAATTAGGAATTAGCATTTTATTCAGTGACAAAAGCTCACCTTCATAGAATCCTGTGTTCTGCAGTCAAAGAGCTTCTATAAGATCATTCTGCAGTGAAACAAAGATGTCCCATCTTATTTTATTTCTGATACTATTCTAGACAATGTCAGTGTCTGTAAGCATGATTTTGTTGTTATAGCCTCTTAGTTTTAGCCTTTTATTTTCACCTTTCTGGTCCTCTGTAACCTCCACATCCATCAGGCATCCTCCCTGGATTATATTATTGATATTGTCGTTCTTTAATAGATCATCTCTAAAGTACCTCTAAATACCACCAGCACCTCCCATCCTTCTAGCTTACCTAGTGTGGCTATTCCGTTCCAGCAGTTATTCAACCTCTCAGAGTTTTTCTTTTTCATATTCATTTCTAAATAAACTATTTAATTTTAGAATAGTTTAGATTTAAAGAAATATCAGAAGAGAGTTCTCAGATGTTCCACATTTAGTTTCCCCTATTATTAACCACTTACATTAGTGCGTGTGCTTTGTCACAATTAATGAAGAGTATTGACACCTTATTTTTAAGTGAAGTCTCTATTCTGATTTCTTTAGTTCTTACCTAGTATTCTTGTTTGTTTGTTTGTTTGTTTCAGGATGCCTTACAGACTACTTTCCATGATGACATTTACTCATCGTGTTTCTTAGGTTTTTCTTGTCTGTGACAGTTTCACAGACTTGCCTTGACAGTTTAAAAAAATACTGGTCTTGTATTTTATAGAATGTAGATTTGTCTGTTGCTTTTCTTATGAATTGACTGAGGTTGTGGGTTTCAGGGAGGTTTTGGGTAGGAAGATCACAGAAGTGTGCTGTGATTCTCATCACATCATATCAAGATTATGTAACTATAGACATGACTTATCATCATTGATGTTAACCTTGATCACCTGGCTGAAGTAATGCTTGTTAGTTTTCTTCACTGTAAAGTTACTTCGTCCCTGTTTTCCATACTACGTTGTCTGGAAGTAAGTTACTATGCACAGCCCACATGTAAGAGGTGAAGTGTTATAGTCTACCTCTGTAAGAGGTGGATTATCTACATAAATTATTTGGAGGTCTGTACCACAGATTTACCTCTTCTCCCCATTTAATTATTCAATCACTTGTTTACATCACTGTGGACCCATGGACATGTATTTTATACTTTAGGTTATAATCAAAAACTACCATATTTATTTTGTTGCTCAAATTGTTCCAGCCTTGGCCATTATAAGCTTGTTCAGTTGACTTTCATGTCCCTTTGATATTGAAAGGGACATGAAATCCTTGTAGATTTTTTTTTTATTTTCTAGCACTTTCCTACTTCCTGGTAATAGAAGATGGTCCAAGCTTCAGTTACGTATTTCTTGCTGCAGGCCTAGAATTGGACGTTTCTGCAAGAAGCCCTTGTTTCTGTTATTGGAGAATAATGTTAGAAACAAAGAGTAAGGCACTATCCTAGAGACTTTGATTCATTAATCTACTTTCTCACATGAATGAGCCTCTGCTTCTTCCTGCTGTATTCTCATTTCCAGTCTTCAACTGATTACCTAGTAACTCTTTCTTCTCAAGCTGGACCATCCTGATCAATCCCTTTTACTTCTACTTGAGGATCTTGCCTTATAGTTTATACTTTTTTTGAGAAAGTAGATGCAAAAAAAATCTTGTATTTTTATCACCAAAACTACCAATGAATCCATTTTTATCTAAATTATGCCTCTTCATCCAATACTGAGATTGATATGTCTACATCTAAGGACTGAGAGAATGAGGGAAAGGTGAATTTCTTGTTATTCCATGTGCAGAATTTCACATAATCTCCTTCCTTCTGATATCACACTCATCCTTGTCCACAGCTATTTCTGTGTGTCTGATTTCCCTGAACCAACTGCTCCTCAGGTTCAACTTCTTCAGGGAGTGAATGTCCGTCTTCTGCCTGGGTGGGGGCAAAGCATCACTGGTAAGAGGAGAGGAGATGGAGTTCCTACTATTTCAGCCCACTTCAAATGCTAATATTGAGAGACATGGACCCACTGTTGCTTGCACCTTTCCAGATTCTTTGGTTTAGAATCCCTTTATTTGGGCTCCATTCTCTCACTTTGTTCCACTTCCCCTATTTCAGTCTTCTCCTCATCCCCAATCACTTAGATTTTTCTTCCTTTGCTAAAATCAGTTACCATTCATACATTCATAAATATGCTTTCCATAATCCAAAATTTTTTACAAGCTCTTTTCTCCTCTCATTATCTGTAGTATTTCTAATTTTCATATTCATTTACTACTACTTCAGTGAGACTTTGGGAAAGAGGTGAAATAAATAGGGATGCTCAATCTGCCAAGCTTTATCAGCGTCTCAATGAGATTTTGAAAAATCCTGCCTTCTCAGATCAACCCTTTTTAAAAATCACCTATTTCATCCTCCAACTTCCAAATTCTACTATCAGTATTAGATGTGAATACCCAGAATCTAGCATGAAAAAAACCTTTGTCTTTGGGCCAGAGAGACTTTGATTTGGTTCCTAATCGTTCTATGGTCATATAACATCAAATTTAGGAGCTCAGTCTCTGAATAAATTGCTGGAGTAGCTTGTTTTATTTCTTGCTATCACTTTGACTTAGCATTTATTTTTTTGTCTTTAAATGTGTGTTTAATAATGCAGCCTTATAATTTTGTCCTCTCTAATAAATCATTTATGTGAAGTACACTAACTCATTTAAAATTCAAAACCCATGAGTTCCATATTATTGTCTTTGTGTCACAAGTGAAAAAAAAAAAAAAAAGCCTAAGCTTGAGTGGTTTAAGCAAAGTGAAGAGGTTGAAAAACATTAATTTTAGAAAAAGAAATGCCCCCAGAGGGTGTTATTGGTACAAAATGATGTTCGGTAACACTCTGTCTGTCTCTCTCTCTCTCTCTCTCTCTGTCTCTCTCTCTCTTTCTCTCTCTCTCTGTTTTTTCTCTCTCTCTTATTGTAGGCACACTAAATTACTTGGATTTCTCAGGTCACAGCATAAACATGGGCATGTCTGTGCCTTGGTGAATGCCATTTTTCTCTGCCTTATTGGGCTTCTGTTCTCTATACTGTGTCTGGTGAACACTGAGCTCTAAAATCTCTGTCTCACAAATGAGTTCTTTGGAGACAGGGACAAGGCCTATGTATGGGTCCTGGTATAGTGCCTGATGCATTATAGCCACCTATTAATGACACAATTAACAGTAGCAATGATAATAGTAATAATAACATTAGGTTGGTGCAATAGCAATTGTGGTGTTCACCATTATTTTAAACAGCGTAACTGCAATTACTTTTCCATCAACCTATAGTGGCGTTATTTACCTATCAATTTATTCATTTTAGACATACTATGTAAAAGATACAACATAAACTTTTGTGATAGATGGCTATATAGATGATACATTCTATCCAATATTCATTACAATGTGTAAGGAAGTTATATTATTTTCTGTGGCTGTTACAACAAATTACCTCCTGTGGCTTAAGACAGCAAAAATTTATTCCCATTGTTCCACAGGCCAAAAATCTAATATCAACATGTTGGCACTGCTCCATAGGTTCTAGGGGAGATTCTGTTCCTGCTTTTGGCTTCACCATTCCTTGCCTTGTGGTTGGATCATTTCAATCTCTGTCTCCATTTTCACATGGCCTTCTCTTCTGTGTACGTTTTTCTCTTCCCGTCTCTTATAAGGAAACGTGATCATCTCTACATCCTTACCTTAATTATATATGCAAAGACTTTTTTTCCAAATACTATTCACAAGTTCTAAGGATTAGGACTTGATATGTTTCAGTGTCCATTATTCAGTCTATAACAGTAGGTGTGCAAGTCAGGTTATTTGCTTACAAGCAACAGCAAACAACAGAAATTGACCTGGGTTGTCTTAGAAGAGAAGAAATTTATTGTAGGATGATACTGAAGGCCCACAATTGGTTGGTTATCTGAAGGTCAGCTTTGGAAAATTGTAAAGAACAAGGAGCTGGGTATCCAGAGTCCAGGTGACAGTAACAGGAGGCAGCCAAATGCCTAGGCAGACAGGGGTGGGTCCTGGGTGAAGCCCCATCTTCAAGCCAAAAACAGCCTGAAGGATGAAAGACTGAACTGCTGGTCCCAAATGAAACCTGCAACTCAGAGTGAGAACTTCTGTTCCTGTTTGCTTATCCTTCCCCAATTAAGTCTTTCTGAATAATGCCATTCAACCAATCGAATGTTGCCTTTTCCAGTAGTACCTATGGCCTGCCCTTCTGCTATTCTGAGCCCATAAAAAGCCCTGGACCCAGCTACAGGGTAGGAGAGAACCACCTGACTACAGGGGTGGGGGGGGAATCACCCCGTCATCTTCTCTCCGCTGTGAGCTGTTCCATTGCTCAATAAAATTCATCTCTGCCCTTCTCACCCTTCAACGTCCAGCATATCCTCTTTCTTCTTGGGTGTGGTACAAGAGCTTGAGAACTCATGAACTGGGATACAAGCTATAATACAGGCAAACTAGGACATACCAGCGTCCTCAAGGGCAGGGAGAATGGGTCTCTACCACAAAGAACTATTTCAAGCAAGGTGTTTAGGTTTAGATATTATACACTAAAAATAAAAATAAGATAAAGTGTCCCCTATGAAGAGTAACTGTGTTCTCAAATTTAAAAAATATGTAGAAACTAATACTCAATTCAGTTAGTATAGGAAATAGAATAAAAATCGCGGGGTTGTATAACTCCATAGATTACATTCTTTTCACTCAATGATGCTTCCTTCTGAAATATCAAAATTCACTTGACTTAGAGAAAAATGAATAATCAATTATATATATCTTCCCTAATTTGCAGAATAAATAAATGTCAAAAACTCAAGTAACTAGTTTGAATGGCAATCGGGCCTTCACTTCATGAAGTGCAAAAACATTCAAACTTCATTCTCTAAATAAACATTAAACAGTGCCCTTTAAAATCACATTGTAAGAAGTCTTTTTTTTCAATAATGCTGTCGTCATTCAAAGCAATTTTGAAACTCCTTCCTATTTTGAAAATTACCACCAGAGTTCCCATATTTCATGTCTATGTGTTAAATATCAATCAAGCATGTTTAAATTATATTATGCCTATTGAAATTTTTCCTTTAAATGTCATTCTCGAAAAAATAATGATTATTTCAAAAAATGATTTTTTGACATGAACTTCTCCTGCAAAACGTTAGGAGAAGAGGGAGAAACCAACTTATGGTGATATGCATGACTTGCCAGCTTTGTAAGAAAACAAAAATCGTTATTTTAAAATTAAAGACATTAAGAAAGTTTATATGCCTGTTTCAAAATCTTAGAACTAGTATTTTAATTCTGGGCTAACAAATTTTAAACTTAAAAAAAAGATAAGAGCAATTGGAGTTACATCTCAGTTCTCTTTGAGAAAAAAAAAAGCTTGTAAAGTACAGTGAGCCAGAAGAATCATGGAGTTTCTTTCCTTTTTTTTTTTTTTGTTGTTGTTGTTTATTTGTTTCTCTCACTTAATGTAGAGTTGAAAGATACTCCTAGAAACAGAAGTGGGAAGAAGGACGTAGACTTCAGTAGCAAGTAACACCTTCATTGTCTTCCAGTGAAAAGCAAAACAAGGATTATGATTTAAAACAAGTACTCAGTGAAAGAAGTATAAATTGCATAGGGTTATTTTTCCCATAAGAAAATGTTCCTTAATAACTCTAAATTTAATTGTTTTAATGAATATTTCTCTTTCTGATTGTTTTTGAAATAGTATATAAAAGGGAAAATGCTTCTCTCTCCCCCCGCCTCTCTCTTTATCAGTTCACCATTAAGTGACTCTAATTTTTGAGACAAAATCAGGACAGAGAACCTCAGATTTGTTGGGGTATAGTTATAAATATTGGAATCAGGATTATCTGGGGAAATACCAAAAGTTTATTTATTGGCTTGCTACATTAATAACTTGATATGTGTTGGTTCCTCCGCCTAAATGCCCTTTTAATCTGGCAGCTTCTTATTTTTTACACCCAGTTCTATAAGGCCTTATTCAGCATTCCTTCAGAATATTGATGCTATCTGAACCATGTTATAATTATTTATAAGCCTCTATCACACATGTCCATGAGTGCCTCGTGAATAGGACTCATGTATTATGAAGCTTTCCATTCTAAATGCCAAGTATAGCCCCTGATGAAACTTACTAAGTTATCATTAAATATTTTTAGAGTAGATACATGGTATATCAGAATGAATGGATGAGAGAAGAAATTGAATGAACAAAATTGTATCTGACTTGGAAGTGGTAACTGTTTAAAATATACTAATTCATAAAGTCAATCATATCTTTTCTTAATTAAATCCAGCTTTTATTTATTGTCCATATCACTCGTATTGATTATTGTGTTCACGTTGCTAGGAAAATGGTAAGAATAGCAAAGAATGAATACAAAACAGCTTGATACTTAAGACTGATAAAAGAGACTAGCCCTGTAATAGTCTCCATCATATTCAAATCTTCCCCAAGCCAGTTCCTAGAGCCACTTAAATAGTTCTCTTAGATTAAGAGAGACTTTGCCTCTGAGCTGGGGAGTCCAGAGCTCAAAGTCTGGTATTCAAATGGCAAATATGAGTGTATATTTGAACTCTTAACAAGTTAAAGCCATTACTCATTACTTAGCAGAGTTTTTCCCATGTAACAAAGCATTGACATCTGCAAACTGGAGAACTGCAGCTGAAAGTTTACTGGAGAAGAAATTATTTTCTTGTTTTTCTAAATGTTAAAAAATAATCATTTCTGAAGTTTTTCATCTGAGATCTCAGAAAACTGTAGTCGATGAGATTCTTGTCTCAGCAGTGTTTTTGAGGAGAAGGAAAAGCAGTTGTTTATATTTCTAAGAAGACTGAGACATCTGACATCTTCTATGTGTACTGGTAGCTTCTTTGAGAATATTTATAGGAATGTTAAAATCACAAAGAAGGTTGATAATTATGCACATTTTCTCATCTGATTAAAGAGAAAACTGTAAATCCCCCTACCAGATTTTTCAGCCAGGGGAATATCAAAGCCATATGTTTAGGCAAAAACGATTACTAAGTCAATTAATAGGGACTCAAAACATTGGTGCATGCTATTTATATCCATTTGAATTAAGCAGATATTTTCTAATTTTGCCATGTGGAGAGCTGTTAGTAATTCACTGTATTCACCTGTAGTTACTGATAGAAGCCTGATTTTTCTTTTAAATTGTAAACTTCTTGAATACACAGATCAGATCTGTGCTGTTTGTAGCTTTGTTGCTGCTTTCTCGCTGTATACACAGTCACTGCCAAGTGCTGATATAACTAAAGGGTCAGCTTTTTCTTTTTCCTTACAGGCTTTTTCCTGCTAATACTTTGGGGGAAAGAGGGGAGAGGTTTCCTGAAACTCTCTTCTAAGTTATTCACTTAATCACTACTTCTGGGAAATGCTTAATTTTAGATCTGGGAGAAGTAATATAGAAGATAAATCTGGAACATTGTGTGTCACAAAATAAGAAAACCATGAAAGGAAAATGAGGCATCGTCAAAATGACACACGAGCCAGCTTGACTGGACTTTCACTGTCCAAAGGTGAGACAATTAAAGAATCAATGATAACTATGATTGATTAAAACACATTTAAGACCTAAAAAGCCGTGCATTCTTAATGATATTTTAAAGAAAGAGAAGCAATCAAAACTCTTGGGATACTGGATAACACTAGAACTTGTCTGGGCACCAAATCAATATTCTGAAAATTGTCAACTGAGGGGAAGGAATTAGGCATTTACTTTGCCATTCTGAAGTAAACTCTATTTCAGGGTATCCCAAAAGTCCTGTAGGTATGGAAAAGAATATTGTATACAAATAGATCAGTTAATAAATACAGAAGAATGATAGAATTAGAAAAGCACTTTTCAGTCTCTAATAAAATAACTGACTAAAGTGATTATCAATATGATGGGTTGATGGATAATTGTCTAAACAGAGATACTTTGTGAGAAAAAAAACGGTGCACTATTGATAATTATGCCAGGAAACAGGCATAAACTAATACTTACCTGGCAGGGGAGACAGCATGATCACGAAGGTGGTTTTCTCAGGGCAAGGCTTAGCCATTGCACTCTGGATGTGCTGACCCCTACGATTTCCCCAAATGTGAGAAACTCGACTGCATAATTTGTGATAGTGGGGGACTGCATTCGTGCTTTCCCCTAGGAAAATAAAGTAAAATAAAATAAAACCAGGAATAAACTGGTGTGATTCCAGGCAAATATATGAAATATATGTCAGGTCAGCCTATACTGGGGAACCTGACAATAAAGAGAACAAGCTGCCACTGGATGAGCTGACTGATTAATTTTAGCAGAATAAAGATAAGACAATGAAACTGCTGGACGTGGTGGGTCATACCTGTAATCCAGCACTTTGGGAGGCTGAGGCAGGCAGATCATGAGGTCAGGAATTTGAGACCAGCTTGGCCAACATGATGAAACCCTGTGTCTACTAAAGATACAAAAAATTAGCTGGGAGTGGTGACACATGCCTGTGATCCCAGCTACTCAGGAGGCTGAGGCAGGAGAATTGCTTGAATCTCGAAGATAGAGGTTACAGTGAGCCGAGTTTGTGCCATTGCATTCTAGCCTGGGCAACAGGGTGAGACTGCACCTCAAAAGAAAAAAAAAAAGACAGTAAAACTTTATATGCCTTCTGATGTGAGGTAATATGAAGAATTCAGCATTGTCTAAGATGCATTTTATACATATATATCAAATATGTGTCTATATAAATACGTATACATGTATAATACTCAAGACTTTAAATCTTATCCCCAGTATAGAGAAGATACAGGGGATGGAGAAAGAAGTCAAATGATACCATGGGGAAGTACATTTGTTAATTACTGCTTATATGACTAATAAATGCTGACACTGAACCATGTCCTACAGGATCACAGATTGAGGCATATTTCCATAAATTAGGAGACCTTTTCTTAGTGGGTGGGCTCGGAAGAACTGAAAGTGGTGGAGTTAGATGATGAGTCATGGTAGTGGTTTTTGAATGAACACGAATGTTTAAGACCTAATATCACAAAGGAAGCGTATAATTATAAAGATAAAGCAAACTTTACCATATGAAATCAAATAATTATTCAACAGATAATCTACTTTTAAAACCAACAAAATAATGCTTTCAGAATGGATGCAGTTTTCAAGACAGAGGTAAGACCAGGGAGTTCTGTAAGGGTTAGAAGTAAATAAATTCCATTTAATCCTGGTGGAACAGGAAAGCATTATAAAAGAGAGAAGTTTTGAGCTTGGCTTTTTTAAAAAAGGAAAATGTATATAGAGAAAAAGAAGAGAGAATTTTAGACAGTCGGAAGAATATGTGCAAAAGCACTAAACAGCCAATGGTATTTGACAGTTTATAAACAAACTACTGGAGCAGAGTTCATGGGAAATAAGACGGGAAAGATAAGTTGCTAATCTTCCTGGTCCCTTGCATAGTTCCCCCAAGCATTCAGACCCTATCCATCATGGAGGCATATTAAACCGCATAGCTCAGTAGCTCACTAGAGAAATAATGAGTCAACCCTGTTACTGCACATTACAGAACTTTGTGCTTATGGTTTCCTTGTTCTCGCATACTTTAAGCTAGTCCTTGAGCTAGCTCTTGCCTGAGTGCTTGCTGCTTGGTGTTTCAGAAACAGACAAATCTTTCATCAGCTCCCAAAAAAGCCAATTCGTAATATGTCTAAGATGTAAAATAATAAAGATTACAGATTTAAATACACTTATTTATGCAAACCCAGACTTCAGACTTTTGATTTTAATCATGCTTTGCTATTCTAAAACAAAGACATTAATTTTTATTATTGATTGTTCTTTTTAAAGTCCGTTTCTAATATTCCTCATTGTTTTGTTTTGTTTTGTTTTGTTTTTTACTGTGTCTAAGGAAAGCAAGTTTTCTTACTTGTTTTGCTTAATTGACTCAGGAGCATACTTCATTGACCATTTGTTTATGAGATAGGCTGCCTTAAGAATATGTGCTCTGATTGTTTTATCTAATTGCTCTTAATAATCTACTGCCGTGCAAAACTGGCACGTCAACCTTTTAATTAAATGCACTGCTAACTCCAAATAATCGAGGCAATATTCATCATCCTTGACCACTGTGCTGCCAACCTTGCCTACCGCATGCATGGGAGCAAATGAACACAGGTTACATTAAAACCTAATAGAGTCTTTTGTTGCATAATGTTAGTGGCTCATTTGTTTGCAGGGAACTAATATCTTCTCACACTGGGTCAATGAAAGTTTATTCTACAAATACCAATGATTTGGAAACTAAGCATTAACAGGGACTGAGGCAGCCCTAGGGACTGGATACTTAGTGTCTCTCTGTTACCTTCTTTTAGCATCTCTGCTTTTCTCTGTGAATCTGCTCTAGGCGTCTCTATATCAATCAGGGTTTTTTGACTTTCCAAAAATCTGGTCCATCAAAATTTTGACTTTACTTTACTATGGCCATTCCAGTCTGGATTCTTTCTCATGGGTTGCCTCCATGCAAATGTTACCTTCTCTTTCAAATAAATAGTCTTACCCTAAGAATTCCCAAAGGAGAATAATTGCCTAATTATATCTTATCACACCAGGCCATGGATTTTAAGATTTAGATCACGCAGTAATTTGTTGGCTTGCCAATTGACTGACTGTACTTGGGTCAATTGTACAACCTTTGTCTGATAGTCTATGATTAAAGAGCCAGGAGATTGTGTTACAAAATGTGGTCACTGTTCACTTATCAGTGCCCTGGGCAAGGATATTTGTTTTTGAAGGGAAAGTAGACAGGAAAATCCCCAAAACATTTCAAGTATATATGTGCCACAATCCCTGAGATGTAGACCCATGGAGAGTGAAAATCTAAGGATCCTTTAAAGGAGTTTCCTCCTGAGGAACTCCTCTCTGGCATTCCCAGGAAGTGGTCATCTTGTTTTAACCAAGATGCTTCCAAAGATTGAAAATTTATTTCAGGGCGCTATTAGCCTGCTAAAAATAACTAGACCTGAGGAGAATATCATGTTAAACTGTGTTCAATATTTATTTATTTATTTATTTATTTATTGACTACATAAATGTCTTCTTTAGAGAAGTGTCTGTTATTTCCTTTGTCCACTTTTGGCTTGTCTTACATCACTGATCATTAGAGAAATGCAAATCAGAGCCGCAATGAGATACCATCTCACATCAGTCAGAATGGCAATTATTAAAACGTCAAGAAACAATAGATGCTCGTGAAGCTCTGGAGAAATAGAAAAGCGTTTACACTGTTGGTGGGAGTGTAAATTAGTTTAACCATTGTGGAAGACAGTGTGGTGATTCCTCAAGGATCTAGAACCAGAAATACCATTTGACCCAGCAATCCTATTACTGGGTATACACTCAAAGGAATATAAATCATTCTACCATAAAGACAAATGCTCATGTATGTTTATTGCAACACTGTTTACAATAGCAAAGACATGGACCCAACCCAAATGCCCATCAAGGATAGACTAGATAAAGAAAATGTGGCACATATACATCATGGAATACTATGCAGCCATAATAAGCAATGAGATCATTTCCTTTGCAGGGACATGGATGAAGTTGGAAGCCATCATCTTCAGCAAACTAACACAGGAACAGAAAGTCAAACTGCATTTTCTCACTCATACATGGGAGCTGCACAGTGAGAACACATGGACACAGGGAGGGGAACAGCCATACCTGGGATCAGTTAGGGGGTGGAGGGTGAGGGGTGGGACAGCATTAGGACAAACACCTAATGCATCCAGGGCTAAAAACAAATGTAACAAACCTACACGTTCTGCATTTGTATCCCAGAAATTAAAGTGAAATTAAAAAAAATAATAAACTTAGGTTGTATTGCGAGGGAGAATAATTTATGAGTGTTTGCAATTGCCTGGGCATTCATTAAGGTATAAATGACAGAAACAGATTTTGAGAGCTAAAGCACAAAGTGAATATATTGTGCTTTAGCTCTCAAAGCTATGGAGTATATATCTATCTCAAAAAATCCAGAGTACAGCCAAGCAACTAAGACATTGGGAAAAACAAAAATCAGAATTTCTCTGATTTTTAATCAGTCACTTGACAGTGACTCATTATACCATACACCATCAAACTTTTTGTCCCCGCTCATACTGTTACCTCTACATGGTGAATGTATCTATAACTATCCCAACAGCACCCCATTTTAAAATTTTAATTTCTATCAATTAATTTAAAGGCATAGTCTTCCCAGAGACAAGCACAAAGTGAATGTATTAATGGAATATGTCTCAAAAAATCCAGAGCACAGCCAAGCAACTAGGACTCTGGGAAAAACAAAAATAAGAACTCTGGGAATATAATGAGTGTTACTTTCTAAAACTTCCTTCTAAATACCACAAGTAATGTGACTCAGCTACAAATAACTCCTACCCCTGTGTTTCTAAATTTAAAATTCTGGACTCCTAAAACAGAAAACAGAATAATTGACATATATGTAACAAGACATATCTATCTGTCTGTCTGTCTGTCTGTCTGTCTGTCTATGTATATATATGTTAGTTGTGCACCTTTCAGTAGTCTGCTACAGGATAAATTAGCAGAAATATGGTTTCTGGAGTTTTTCCTGGCAGATGCATGGAGAATTTTGAGAGAAATAAACACCAAGGCCAGAAATTAATGTTCAGATCCTTTCACAGAGTATTCACATATGTCAGTGATTTACTCTCACTCAACCTCTATTTTCAGCCTCATGTTTTACTACGTATTTTCCCTCTCCACATCTTTAGACTCCACTGTATTACTTGACAGTGACTGATTATACCATTTACCACTAAATTTCTTGCCTCTGCTTGTACTGTTTCCTCTGCATGGTAAACATATCTGTAACTGTCCCAACAGCACTCCATTTTAAAATTTTAATTTCTATCAATTAGTTCAAAGGCATAATCTTCCCAAAGACAACTACTTGAAGTTATTTGGCTGCTTGTTTTGATATTTACATCCATATTGCTAAATAAAATATGCTGCATTTTGTGTTTTTTTTGTTCCAGCTTCACATCTGATTGTTGAGCTCCCAATATGAGAGGTTCCTCCTCCAGCCATACAGGCTTTCTTCCCTTCTCCATGCTTCCCAGATAGTTTATATCTTTATAAGTTTTAGTTTGATAACTATTCAATGTGTACATTGTTATATTTGCATAAATATTATTCACAGGTAAACCAGATAATATACATTACTTTGTATATGATCTTTTATTTTTCTTGGAGTTAATCATGGATTCATTTTTGTTTGCTTTATTTTCTAAATACTTAGCACTAACATATCCACAAATTCTCTATTGTAGTTATAAATCATCCTGATATGTTTAAACATGCTGAGTAATCTAACCATTTCATCTTCTTTTTTTTCTTTGAAGCATCCCTTCTAGAGCCTTTCTTTCTCCTGGTAAAATACGGATCAGCTGTTTCCTAGACCTGTAGAAACCTAGTTAACTTTGGATATCTATTTCTAGTTTTCTTGGGGATTCATTCCCCTTCTTTCCTGTATTAGATCTAATATTTTTCTCTCCTGGTTCACTCCAGGTGCTTTGTGAAAAAGCATGGGTGGTGAAATCTGGAGAACTTTTATGACTGAAAATGTATTTATTCTACCCTCTTTCTCTTTGGGATACATGTAGAATCTTATGTTGAAAACAATTTTTCCTCAGAAGTTCGAAAGCATTGCTCCATATTAATTTAGGTTCCATTTTTACCATTATAAATTTGATGCCATTCAAATTCTAGACACAATGCATATTTATTGCCTCTCTCCCCATCTCACTTTCTCCATCTCTTTCCTTTTCTCTCTTCTCTCCCTCCCTTTCTCATCCTCTCTCATCTTTACTTCTGTCTGTTTCAGATTTTAAAATCTTCTCTTTGTCCATAGTGTTCTCAAATTTCTTGATGATCTATGTGGCTATTTGTGCCTTTTCTCATTTGTTTTCTGGACACTTGATGGTCACTTTCAACTTGGAAACTTTTGCCCTTTGGTTCTAGCAATTTCTTTTTATTTATTATTTGGTAATTTATTCCCTTTAGATATCTCTGTTGTGTCTATTTGTAACTTCTACTTTCAGTTTTAGAATCTCTAAGATTCATTTTATATATATATATTTTTGTGTGTGTGTGTGTGTGTGTGTGTGTGTGTGTGTGTGTGTGTGTGTTTTCTCCTCTCCTTGTTCCTATCTTGTTGTCTTTTTCTTGCTGTTTTACTTTCTTGGGAATTTCTTCATGATACTCCCTCAAAGGAAAAGGTTTTTGATGAATATGTGTGAATGTGTATGTGTTAGTCTTAGATTCATAATGCATAAATTATAAACATTTTGCAAATATCGTGCCCCTATTCTCTAAATAAAGGTTCGTTAATTGGTGATTCTTTATATTGTATTTCTCAGAGTAGCCAAATACTTAAGGATTTTATGTTATGATCAAAACCAAGGTACAAACGTCCTAAAAGAATGCTAAAGCTGTCAAAGTTCCTGTTCGTACTGCATATTAATTAACATTATTTGGCTCTTGTGTAATTAATTTAGAAAAATTAAAATGGTCCTTTGCATCATTTTCTTCATAAACCCATTCTATGGAGACCCACCTTGTTACACAAATAAGAAAGTAAAACTCGATTTTGATGCGCTTTTCTTTTAAATGCCTTCTCCAACTCTGACCACCCAGGCTATCATACAGCACAGTTATGCTTGCTACTCCTCCCCACATCAAGACCCTCCTCTCTACAAGTAGTTGAAAGTTGATTATTATCTCTATCAGGTCATATGTCTGCAGTTTTTCAGAAGCCTGCTTTTCCAGTGCCTTAACCCAAAGGATAGTGATTAATGTGGCAGTCATCTACCCCTCTGGGGGTAAACTGGAAGAGCAAGAACATTTAGAGCCTCCCAGGTCACATCTTGTAGCAGGCTGCCTCATTCATATACTGTATGAAAAGCTGGAATACAGAAAAAATGAATGAAGTGACCTTCTCCCAAAGCCTGCCCCTTCATGAATATTCTGTTTTAGTAAATGGCATGGTCTAAAGTAATTCCTAACTCTTCCTTCTTATTCTGTTGGTCACCAAGTCCTTTAATTACATCTTATAAATATCTCTGGAAATCCTGATATCTTCTCATGTTCATTGCCGTTCCTGAGTTCATAGCCTAATAATTTCTTTCCAAATGACTGCAGTAACTTTCTCATTGTTTCTCTGTCTCCAGACTTGCCCCATTTGATTCACTCTCTGTTCTACAATTAATGTTTTTATTACAAAATACACAACTGACACCTTCAGCCTTAATTCTTTCTAGAGGCTGCTATGACTGAGGAAAACTCAAACTCTAAACCGTGCTATTGAGGCTGTGACATAAGCTGCCTTCTGGGACCTTTCTCACTACTACTCATGCTAACTTATGTTCCAGCCAGGGCTGACCACATAATTTGTGGGGCCCAGTGCAAAATAAAATGCAGACACCTTGTTCAAATATTATTAGAATTTTAAGAAGACAACAACACAGCATTTAACTAGGTGTGGGGTTCTTCTAAGCACAGGACTAATGTGACCACACTGGTTGCATGTCATGACCTGCACGACCAATATGCCATGCTGTTTTATTTCATTTTATTTTTTTAGCTGCTTTTGCTCAGACTGTTTCCTCTGCCTGCTACCCTTTTCCGTCATTACCAGGCTAAATCCTATAACTCCTTACAAACTCAGTTGAGATATCTTAAACTCTCAAAATACTTCTCCTGATCTCTCCGCTCCTCTCAATTCCTGCTCTGATTAAATATCCCTCATCTATTCTCCTACGATATCTTGTATGTATCTTTGTAGTAGGTTTTATCATTACATTGTTTATATCTTTCACTTTCAGTCTGTAGACTCTGACTTTCCCCTTGAAATCCCAGAGTCTACGACAGTTCTTGGCACACAGTATATGCATAAAAGTATATTTAATGTAAAATTAAAAATAAATTTATTTTTAGAATTAAAGCTCAGAATTTTAATTCAGTGTTTCATAACAGCACATATAATTATTCTTTTTGTACATACTTAAGGAGTGCATATTTTGCTGGCATATATCAGGTAAATTGTTAAAACACAGAAGATTAGAAGGAATAATTTAACCTTTAAAATTGATATGAGTCTATACTATAGCTATTAAATATACAGTTTTAAGTCAGCCCGTTGATGTATATATTAGCCTGGTGAATAATTAACTTTTCAGAAGCTTTGAATATTTTAGAAATACTCTAGGGGTTTTTAAAAAGACTGTGTTTTTTGGTTTCTTACTAATGTTCTAAGTGACATTTAATGTCTAAAATTTATCTAAGAGCCAGAGAAATGGATCTGTCAATATTTACCCTTTCCTAGAAGGCTCTAGCTGTTTTTCGCTCTTACTGCAAATGTTGTATTTGTAGTAGGTTTTTACAGCAAAATACGGTCTCCTGTGGAGTCATTCAGACAAATATAAAACCCCCTTTAACTCAATTAGGTAAACTGTGTAACAATTTTATTCCTGCTTTAAAGAAGGGAAACTAACTGCTTAACATGGTGGATACCCAAAATTTACTCATTCATAATATTTAAGACTAGCCTAATAAAAAATAAAAACATTTATTTCAATAAAAAGAATAACCTAATAATCCAATTAATTACTCAAAGCCTTCAAAGCTTAAGTCTTTTCACCAATGTATCTTTAGATACTCGAAAACATACTTAAAATTTTCACTTAATGTCATATCAAAATCGTCCCTATGTTACTAAAAACCTCATATTAAAAATTATATGTTTTCTTATGAAGATGGCGCATCCTCCTCTGTCTCTTACTCCATTTCTCATCATGTGACAGGCCTGCTTCTCTTCACTGTTTGCCGTAAGTAAAGGGTCTTGGGCCTCATCAGGAGCCATGCAGATGCTGGTGCCATGCTAGCACAGCCTGAAAAACTATAAGCCAAATAAACCTCTTTTCTCTATGAATTACGCAGCCTCATGTATTGCTTTATAATAATGCAAATAGAATAATACATAATCAAAGGCATTTATCTAAGTGAAAGCATATGTTCATGCAGATATTTTAAACATCAATGTTAACTAAAACTTTATAACAGTCCAAAACTGGAGACGAATCAAATGTCTTTCAAAAAGTCGATGGATAAAGAAAGTGCTATGCCTTCATTAAAAGAAATACAGGTTGAGCATTCCAAATTCAAAATTCCAAAATCTAAAATATTCCAAAATTTCAAACTTTTTGAATACTGATATGATGCTTTAAAAAATGTTCATTGTCGCATATAGGATTTTGGATTTGAGATGTTCAACTAGTAAATAGAATGCCAATATTTCAAAATCTGAAAAAAATCCCAAATCTGAAATATTTGTGATTCCAAGCATTTTGATTAAGGCATACTCAGCCTTACTATTTAGCTATAAAAGGGAATAAGTAATTGATACATATAACAACGTGGGTGAAATGAAAATGATGATGCTGAATAAAAGAAGACAGACAAATGAGGGCATATTTTTTTATTTCATTTATATAAAATGTTCAAAAGTGTACACTAATCTATCAGGACAAAAAAAGTTCAGTGATTACTTTTGTATGAGAAGGAGTAAGATAGCACAGAAGGGAAGAAGTACAAGGGGATATGAGAAAAAATTGGGGGTTGATTAATATGTTCACCATATTCATTATGGTGATAGTTTCTTTGTTGTTTTGATGATAATAGTTTTACAGGTGTATACACATGCCAAAACTTGCCAAATTGTGTAAACTTCATATATGTGCAGTTTATTATATGTAAAGTATACCTGTATAAAGCTGTGTAAGAAAATTAGAGAAGTTTTAGCATAAAGGTTAGCCTTTTAGCCTGTGCACATGCTGACTTTATGCAAACCTCGTTAAATCCTACTCTACCAGCATGTTTTAGCTTAAACATCACCTTCTGGGGAAGACCTCCCTGGACCCAAGGAGTCAAGATTACCCTGCTACATGCTCCCATGCTGTCTCATATTTTTTCTTTTATACATCCAGATGTAAAATTTGTTTTTCAGAATGGTTTGTAACTGCCAGAGAACAGAAACTGTCTCTCTCTTATTTATGCCTATGATCTGAGAATCTAATTTAGTGTCTGATTCAGAGTGAGCTTTCAAAAAGTAAGATTGGATTATATTGTAATTGAAATGAGGAGAAAGGAAGGAAACACTTTTAATCCTGTAAAATTTCCCAGTACCCACAAAATGATTCCAGTTAGAAGCCATCTTCTTTGCCTACCCTCAGATTTAAACCAACCCTTTTTAGCCAAAACTAAAACTGTACATTATCTGTGCCTTCTCCTGGGAAGTTTAAACTGCCTGCTAAGAAAGCATGAAATCCTTTCAAGTGGTCTTCTCAGCTTAGCTAGAATAATTAAAAATGGAAAAGCAAGTTCAGAAAGTTAATATGAACGTGTTCTTTTGATATTGTTATCTCCAGACTGTGGACACTCTGAGCTGGCTTCATTTACCATTGAAAGATGAAATAAACTCAATAAGCTCCTAGTGAAGGAAGAACTATGACTCCAAAGCAGTGGGGAAAAAAGATTTTAGCTCATTCAGACTCTTCTGTTGATAGAAAGATTAGAGGGCCTCAGAAAAAAGGGGAGTCTTTTTCCCAAAGAAATAGTCACACATAAAAATGCGTAAAATGTGACCTGCCGTACGTTCTCGTAGGCCATCGAACAGGATGGCGTTAAGCAAAATACATGATCAGGAACAAACTACATTACATACTTATTTGTGTCATGTGTCACATGCTCAATATTTTTGTACAAGTGATACATTTTCATCTATACAAAAAACATGCATTCAGCATTTGACATGTTTCCATCATTGTGCGATGGATTTTGCTGTAGCAGTAGCTTTCAACTGGGAGCAATTTTGCCTTCCCAGGGGATAGTTAGCGATACCTAGATGCAGTGTTAGTTGTCTCAATTTGGAGGGAAGGGGTGCTGTTAGCATCTAGTCTTTAGAAGCCAAGGATGCTACTTTACCTCCTACAATGCATAGGAAAGCCCCACACAGCAAATAATTATTCAGCTAAGTGTCAGTAGTGTCAAGGTTGGAAAATCTTGGGCTAGAAAAATAAAGTAGGTTGTGATGGCCCCTGCTCTCAGATAGTTCCTATCCTCAGTGAATTTGTGGTTAATTTAAAGTAACCCTTAAGAAAAATAATTACAAAGGCAGTAATGTGACTGCATGGTTATGTCCAATTCATATTTTCACCTTAAATGTATAGCATAGTTTTTAGTCCACTGTAGATGAATAATGAACATGTGTTGAGTAATAGAATAGGTGATGCAAGTCTTCTTATTTTTCCTCTATACAATTTTATTTAGCTATGGATGTATGAATGTGTGTGTATTTGCATGAGAAGATATATAGTGTGCCTTTGGGCTTTTATGTTAATTTCTTTTAATAGCTTTGTTGAGATACAATTGGCATGAAGTATACTATATATATATTTAAAGTATATAATTTGCTAAATTTTAAGATGCATATACACCCATGAAAGCCTCATCAAAATCAAAATAATGAACATATCCCTCACCACCAAAAAGTTCCTCATGATATTTTGTAATTCATCCCATCTGCCACAGTCTATTCTTTGATTCCCAGGCAACCACTGACCTGCTTGTTGTCACTATGGTATTAGGTTGTACTTTCTTGAATTTTATATAATGGAATAAGAAAGTATATGTTCTCATTTCTATCTACTTTCATATTACAAAATTATTTTGGAAAGCAATATAGTTGTCTGGTGTATCAGTTGTTCATTCTGTGTTCAGTAGTATGTCATTTTATAACACACTTTCTTTATCCATTTACTTCCTGATGGACATTTGGGTTATTCCAGTTTTCCCAGGTAAGGCCCCAGCTTCAAGACAGGGAGGGCCTGAAGCCTGGGGGCCAGGCTGCCAGTCCCGCAGACTGGAGTGGGAACTTGTGGTGCCTTTTCTGCGCCATCCATGGACCAATCAGGGTGCACTTCCTCTATTCTGAGGCCCCGTTAAAGCCTGGGACTCAGCCAGAGCTGGACAGATGATGCGATGACCAGCTGTGGAGAGGAGTGAGAGGAGCTACCCTCTCTGCTGAGAAATGAACACTCCTCAGGATGACCAGCTGCAGAGAGGAGCTAAACAATTGTTGGGATGACCTGCCTACAAAGAGGAGTTACCCTCTCTGCTGGGAACCAAATACTCCGCAGGACACCCTGTGTTTGGAAAGGGAGCTGCTCCCTGCAGGTCTCCTCTGAGCTGTTCTATTACTCAATAAAGCTCCTCTTTCTCTTGCTCACTTTTCACATGTCTGCGTACCTCATTCTTCCTGGTCCCAGTACAAGAACTTGGACCTGTTGAATGGCTGTAACAAACGAGGCTGAAACATGCCCATTGGTCACCACATTGCAGGCAAAGAGATGGAGAGAAGAGCTGTGGCCCTGTGGGGAGCCCAGACCTGAGAGCTCCCTGAGCCAGGGCTGTGACTCCCTCTTTGGGGCCCTACAGGTTCCTGCCATCTCCAAGCTTCAGGGTGCCACTGCGTTCCCCAGTGCCAGCCATAGAAGCTGCTTGCTGAGTACCTGGTCTTGCCACAGCCTCACAGAAAGCCAGTGCCTGGGCTGGCACCTAGAGCTGCTCTCTCCACTGAAGCTGGCATGTCTGTGTCTGACTACACACAGTGGCCAGACCCCATGCTTGGTCACATACCTCTTGCTGCTCCATGCCTGACTTGCCCTTGGCAAGCTTATGATCCAGCCTCTGGACAGGCATGGGATCCAGGCTGGTAGCATGAGCCAAGTGCAGCCTGTCAGGCAAAGTGGGCAAAATGAGCCCAGTGGGCCTGAGCAAAATGTGGGCAAAGATGCCACTGGCCACAGGTTTCTGGCTACGAAAGCAACACCCCAAGAATCCCGTAACAATAGGTGTGTATTCAATATTTTAAGAACCTTTCAATTGTTAGCAGCATGGTTGTAGTATTTTACATTCACATCAGTGGCATAAAGAGCTCAAGCTCCTTCATATCTTCACCAACTTTTGTAATTGTTATGCTTTAATTTCAGTCATTCTAATAGGCATGTAATAGTATCTCATTATGGTTTTAATTTCCATTTCCTTAGTAACCAGTGATGTGGAGCGTCTTTCCATGTGTCTATTTGCTATCCATATAACTTATTTGGTGAGATGTCTGTTCAAATGTTTTGTCCATTTTTGTTGAGTTATTTGTATATCGTTTTGAAAGTTATTTTATATCAGTGATATGAGTTCTTTATTAGGTGTATGATTTTCAAATATTTTCATTGTTTTTGTCTTTTCTATTTTCATCTTAACAGAATCCTTTGAAAACTAGAAGTTTTTAATTTTTATGAAATTTTACTTTTTTCTTTTATGAATAATTTTGGTGTTATTGAAAATATGAAATCGTTGCCTAAGTAAAGACACAAAGATTTTTTCCTGTAGGAAGTTCTAGAGGTTTTAAATTCATGGTTTTATATTTAGGACTATAATCCATTTTGAAGAAGTTATTTACCTTGTGGAAGGCATGGATCAAAGATTTTTTTATGTGAATATACAATGAATTACCTTGCAACTACACAAAAATCAATTGATCATTTATATAAAGTTCTATTTTTAGGCTGTTTACTCCATTTATTTGTGTTGATGCCCACACCTTACTTTGTTGATTACTGCTGCTTTATAATAAATCTTATGCTGAGATACCGTAACTTGTTCAACTTTGTTCCTTTTCAAAGTTGTTTTGATTATTCTAGATCCTTTGTTTTCACACTTCATGTTTTAAATTCTATGAATTTTAGAATCCAGTTGAAAAGTAATTCTCCTTCAATTTACTGGAAGAGTTTTTGTTTGTTTTTGTTTGTTTGTTTGTTTGAGATGGAGTCTCACTCTGTCACCCAGGCTGGAGTGAAGTGGCTTGAACTCAGCTCACTGCAAACTATGCCTCCTGGGTTCAATCAATTCTACTGCCTCAGCCTTTTGAGTAGCTGTACTACAGGCACACACTGCCACGCCTGGCTGAATTTTTGTATTTTAGTAGAAATGGGGTTTAACCATGTTGACCAAGCTGGTCTGGAACTCCTGAGTTTAAGCAATCCACCTTGGCCTCCTAAAGTGCGAGGATTATGGGTGTAAGCCACCACGCCCAGCCTAAAGAGTTTTTTATAGAACCAGCATTAGTTTTTGCTGAGACAGCAAGGCTTTATTGTCCATTGTCACAGGGCAGCGGTGAGTTCAGTGTAAAGCCCCCTAGCCACTGCTCTCTCTCCCCAGAGTGCATAGATTTTCTATCCGTGCCCTATGTCTACTGCCAGAGAATGGGGGAAGGGTGACATCAGCCATTCAAGACTGTCCTGCTCTCCTCAAAGCCTCGCTCTGCAACATCAAGTAAAAACCGGGTACTATTATTGCTCACCTGATTTTTGGTTCTTGTAATGGTGTTTTTCTGTGTGCAGATGGCTGTTAAAATTTGGTCTTCCAGCAAAGGTCAGGGAGGGAAAACAGTGTAAGCTTTCATTCTGCCATCTTACTCCCAAAAGAAATTTTCATTGAGTAGAAAATTCTAAGTTACATTTAAAACATTTTTTTGAATTAGACTTGAAGGTCTGGGGTACATATGCAGAACTTGCAGTTTTGTTACATAGTTATACACATGCCGTGGTGGTTTGCTGCATCCATCACCCCGTCATCCACATTAGGTATTTCACCTAATATTATCCCTCCCCTGACAGGCTCTGGTGTGTGATGTTCCCCTCCCTGTGTCCATGTGTTTTCATTGTTCAACACTGACTTATGAGTGAGAACATGCGGTGTTTTGTTTTCTGTTCTTGTGTTACTTTGCTGAGAATGATAGTTTCCAGCTTCATCTATATCCCTGAAAAGGACATAAACTCACCCTTTTTTATGGCTACATAGTATTCTGTGGTGTATATGTGCCACATTTTCTTTATCCAGTCTATCATTGATGGGCATTTGGGTTGGTTCCAAGTCTTACTATTGTGAACAGTGCTGTAATAAACATGTGTGCATGTGTCTTTATAATAGAATGATTTATAATTCTTTGGGTATATACCCAGTAATGGGATTGCTAGGTCAAATGGTATTTCTAATTCTATATGCTTGAGGAATCACCACACTGTCTTCCACAGTGATTGAAATAATTTACACTCCCGTCAACAGTGTAAAAGCATTTCTATTTCTTCATGTCCTCTCCATCATCTGTTGTCTCCTAATTTTTTTTAATGATCACCATTCTAACTGGTGTGAGATGAGATCTCATTGTGGTTTGGATTTTCATTTCTCTGATGACCAGTGATGATGAACTTTTTTTCATAAGTTTGTTGGCTGCATAAATGTCTCCTTTTGAGGAGTGTCTGTTCGTATCCTTCACCCACTTTTTGATGGAGTTGTTTCATTTTTCTTGTAAATGTAAGTTGTTTGATTTTTCTTGTAAATGTAAGTTCTTTGTAGATTCTGGATATTAGCCCTTTGTCAGATGGGTAGATTGCAAAAATTTTTTCCCATTCTGTGGGTTGCCTGTTCAATCTAATGATATTTTCTTTTGATGTGCAGAAGCTCTGGAGTTTAATTAGATCCCATTTATCTATTTTGGCTTTTGTTGCCATTGCTGTTGGTGTTTCAGTCATGAAGTCCTTGCCCATACCTATGTTCTGAATGATATTGCCTGGGTTTTCTTCTAGGGTTTTTATGGTGTTAGGTCTTATGTTTAAGTCTTTAATCCATCTTGAGTTAATTTTTGTATAAGGTCTAAAGAAGGCATCCAGTTTCAGCTTTTTGCACAGGGCTAGCCAGTTTTCCCAAGACCATTTATTAAACAGGGAATCCTTTCCCCATTGCTTTTTTTGGTTAGGTTTGTCAAAGATAAGGTAGTTGTAGATGCATGGTGTTGCCTTCAAGGCCTCTGTTCTGTTCCATTGGTCTGTATGTCTGTTTTGGTACCAGTACCATGCAGTTTTGATTACTGTAGCCTAGTAGTATAGTTTGTAGTCAGGTAGCATGATGCCTCCAGCTTTGTTTTTTCTTGCTTATGATTGTCTTGGTTATTCTGGCTCTTTTTTGGTTCCATGTGAAATTTAAGGTGGTTTTTTCCAATTCTGTGAAGGAAGTCAGTGGTAGCTTGATGGGAATAGCATTGAATCTATAAATTACTTAGAGCAGTATGGTCATTTTCACTTTATCAGTTCTTCCTATCCATGATCATGGAATATTTTTCCATTTGTTTGTGTCCTCTCTTATTTCCTTGAGCAGTGGTTTGTAGTTCTCCTTGAAGAGCTTCTTTACATGCCTTGTTACTTTGTAGCAACTGTGAATGGGAGTTCACTCAGATTTGGCTCTCTGTTTGTGTGTTATCGGTGTATAGGAATGCTTGT
>CAUYNB010023956.1:0-87789 GCA_963574225.1 Lagothrix lagotricha
TCTCCTGATTTTTTAATGATCGCCATTCTAACTGGCGTGAGATGGTATCACAATATGGTTTTGATTTGCATTTCTCTAATGACCAGTGATGATGAGCATTTTTCATATGTTTGTTGGCTTCATATATGTCTTCTTTTGAGAAGGGTCTGTTCATATCCTTTGTCCTTTTTTGAATGTTTTTTTTTTTTCTTGTAAATCTGCTTTAGTTCTTTGTAGATTCTGGATATTAGCCTTTTGTCAGATGGGTAGATTGCAAAAATTTTTCCCATTCTGTTGGTTGCCAGTTCACTCTAATGATAGTTTCTTTTGCTGCCCAGAAGCTTTTAAGTTTAATTAGATGGGTAGATTGCAAAATTTTTTTCCCATTCTGTTGGTTGCCAGTTCACACTAATCATAGTTTCTTTTGCTGCGCAGTAGCCCTTAATTTTAATTGTCTATTTTGGCTTTTGTTGCTATTGCTTTTGGTGTTTTAGTCATGAAGTCCTTTAGTTCAACCATTGTGGAAGACAGTGTGGAGCAGCACTTTTAATTTCCTTCAAGAATTTTTACTTTGCATTCAAAACTTGGCTGTTTAGCCCAAGAGGCCTAGATTCTTTTGCCCTATCTCAGCTTTTGACATGTGTTTCTCACTAAGCTTTATCATTTATAGGTTTTGATTTAAAGTGAGGATATGATTTAAAGTCATCTGTGTGACTCTTTTTTTTCAATTTAACACTTAGCAGCAATTTTAGGATTGTGATTTGGACTAATTTCAATATTGTTGTGTCTCAGGATTTAAATGGAGACACCTTAGAGAGAAAAAGAGGGGGAGAATTGGCCAATTGGTAAAGCAGTCAGAATGTACACAACACTTGTTGGTTAAGTTTACTGTCTAGTATGTGTATGGTTCATGGCATCCCAAAATGGTTACAATATTGACATAAAAAATTAGTGATCACAGGTCACCATAACAGTTATAATAATAATTAAAAGTGTTTCAAATATTGTGAGAATTACCAAAATGTGACACAGAGAAAAGAAGTGAGAACATCCTGTTGGGAAAATGCAAGGTTGCCATGAACTTTCAATTTGTCAAATATGCAATATCTGAAAGTGCAATAAGTATGATAAGATAAGCCTATATAATATATATATGTATGTGCGAATATAAATTTGTGGTTACACCTAGGATGTGAGTCAGGTTATAGATATGTTCAGTTTTAGAAGACAATGTATGAGAGTTTTCCAAAATGCTTCATAATTTTCATTCTAACGTATAGTTTATAAAACTTTCAATCATCCCATGTTTTAGTTTTCTCTTGCAACTTTCACACGTTTTAAAAAATTCATTTTGTTGGGTGTATGATTGTATCTCATGATGATTTTAAATTTGTATTTTCTTAATGACTAATGATATTAAACATATTAACATGATTATTGGTCCTTTCAATATACTTTTGTGAAGTGGTTGTTAAAGTCATTGCTCACTTATCTTATTGACTTGTAGTTATTCTCTCCATACTCTGAATATGTGATCTTTGTCAAATATATGTATGGCAAACATTTGTGATCCTTATATGTGTTGCCTTTTCACTGTCTTAATGGTATCTTTTGATTAACAAGTGTTCTTAATTTTAATGAGGCCTAATTTATATATTTTTTCTAGATGCATTTGTGTCATTTAAATCTGTTTGCTAACATTAACATCATTAATGTCATCTCATGTTATTAAGATTATCATTAAAATATTCTTCTCTAGAAGATTTATTTTATGTTTAGGACTCTAATCACTCTGTAATTGCTTTTGGTATATAGTGCGAGATGGAGATAAAGATAGTCTTTTCTCATCCTTCCTTCCACTAAATTGTTGTAATTCACACCACTGTATATATAGGTCTGTATCTGTTCTCTCATTCTATTTGTCTATCCTTACACTAATATTGTTAATTACTACATAATGTCTTGCCAGCTGTTAGAAAAAGTCTTCTATTTCTGTTTGACCTAAAAATTCTTCTTGCTCATTAAAGTCCTTTGTATTTCTTTATAAATTTTACAATCAATTTGTAAATTTTCTCAATAATTTTCACTGAAACTTTTAGTGAGACTGGATTGAGCATCAAGATTTCTTGGGAGAACTTGACATCTTTATAGCATTAAACTTCCTAATTCATGACACGCTAAAACCTTCCATCTATTTATATTCTCTTTAATTGCTCTCTGAGGTATTTTGTACTAACAAATAATTCAGTTTATTTTTAGATATTTAGTATTTTTGGAAGACTGAAGTGGTATAAATTTTAAAATATTTTCTAATTACAGTCATCCTTAGTATCCATAGGGAATTGGTTCCAGGACCCCATGTAGATACCAAAATCTGAAAATGCTCAAGTCCTTTATATAAAATAGCAAAGTATTTGCATATAACCTATGCATAGTCTCTCAAATATTTTAATTAACTTTTATTTTCTATTGTATTCCTGGCACCTTTATGTATTAATTAACAAGCTTCCTTGAATAGTTGGAAATGCTTTCTGTTTTGAATCTCCAGAGTATTTTATATAACATTGGTCTCCTTTTTGAACACTTGAGAAATGTATCAGTAATGTTATGTAGACCTGTACTTATTTTTGTGGAAAATTTCTAAAGTACAGATTAAATGTCATTGTATGATACAAGACTAATTAGATTTTCCATTTTATCTTGTGTCAGATTTGATACGTTTTATGTTTTAAGAAGTCTGTTTGATCTCAATTATCATATTTTTGACATGAAGTTATTAATAATATATTTGTATTATCATTTAACGTCTGTAGAATCTGTAGTGGTTATCTTTTCATTTTTAATATTGGTAATTTTTATTTTCCTCTTTATTCATCAGTTTGCTAAGAATTTATTACTTTTATTCACTTTCAGCAGCCAATTGTTACATTTGTTAAATTTATCCATGTATGTGTTTTTGATTTTATTATACTGTTCTTTTAAACAATGTTTTCTTGATTCTTCAGATAAAATTAGATAATTTCTTTCAGTCTTAGTTTTTAAAAAAATTTAGTACTATAATTTCTTTCTAAGCACTATATTCTATGAGCTAAAATACTTTCATATTTTCAAAATATTGTCTAAGTTAAATTTCCTTTTTGACCCAAGTGATATTTATCTTTTATTCATTTTAGTTGTTTCATTATTCTCTTGATATTTATTTCTTGATCAGTTCTATTGTGGTCAGAAAACACACTTTGTATAATTTCAATCCTTTTACATTTGGTGATTATTGCTTTATGGACCAGGACATAATCAATTTTGGTAAATTTTCTACATGAACTTTAAAATAACATGAACTCTACAATGTTTAGATACAGTACTTTGCATATTTTGTTTATGTAAATTTGGTTATTTTTGTGGTTCATATCTTCTCTGTCTTAACTATACACATATACACACATATATGCATACACACATGACACATACACAAAAATACACACTAATGTGAATGTAAACTTTTCTGCTTGTTCTGTCAATTAAGATGTTGAAACACTCAACATTCAACTGGATTGAACATTTTTGAGTTCGCCTGTTAATCTTCATTTTTGTGAGGTGTATGTTTTCAATTTATCCTCATTTCTATGTCAGAGCATTTCAGAGTTAACAGACAACCCAAGTTATAGTCAATTTCCCTTGTCAGTGAATTTTGAATTATAATCTTTATCTTCAAAGAATGGTGAAATTATAGAAATCTCTGCTTATTTTTGTAGTCTTTTAGCAGCTGCATTCTGCTTGGTCTTGGCATTTCATACTGCATATACACAGTTTAGGAACTGGCAAATACATTGAGGGAAAATTGCATGAAGAATGTTAGGCTTATTTCTCGGAGGCTGTCGTTTTTTCAGGAACTTGGGATTTCAGTTCCCCAAATCTTCGATGCCTTGATTCCTCTACAGTTTGTTCAAATCACAGTTTTTTAGCTACACTGGTTTTGGAGTTGTTTTCAATCAAAGGGTAAATCTGATACCACTACTGTGCCATAGTCACTGTGCCTTGTTTATTTCAATACGACTGTAGGCTTTCTTGAGGGCAGATGGAATCCTGTCTGAAAAAAATCTTCATAAACCCATGAAGGTATTAAAAATATTAGGTATTCCATCAATGTATAGAAGGGAATATAATCATTTTGCTTTTTTTCTCAATCACTAAAACCTTAGTGCAGCAAACAGGTTAACACAATTGATTAAATTCTATTTTATAGTTGGAAATACTTGGACGCTTAATCTAAGTTTCATGGTACAAAGCAACTAAGTCAAGTTATGTAACATGACTTTACAAAAAGGATAGCATTTTGCAATGTTTGCATGAAAATTAAATGACATTAGAGCACATACTACGTGCTCTAAAATATTCAGTTCATTTCTTTGCATCTTCACCCAGCTTAGTAACGCATATTTTAATTACAACTGCTAGGTCAGCATTTATTTTTTCCAAATGAGAACATGAAGAATAACATTCTTAGATACTTGTACAAAGTTTCAGTTTTATAGATTTAGTGATAGCGGTGACTCAAATGACAGGGAAGCTGGTACTTCCATAGAACTTTTCAATGCTGCTTCAGTTTTACTGGTGTGCTCTGGGGAATCAGGCATCAACCTGAAAGTACAACCCGGCAGAAAAGCAGAAGTCTTCTTTTTGCCTCAGAGTTAGCAAAGAATGTAGCCTTGTGAGGAATAGAACTAAAGTTCAAAGACCAACTTAAGCCTGTGCACAGTATCATTTTCTCTCCTTGAATCAAATCACTTTCTGTCAAAAAGGAGAAATGCTCAGGAGAGCTGCCCCCACATAGCTGAGTTCAGCTTCTTTTGATCCAGGAAGGAGACATTACAACCTCCAAAGGACTAAGACTGGATAGAGAGTCCCAAAGACCTGAGTACAGGTCACGGCTGTCATCTAAATAGACACAGTTCCTGCCATCAGCCTATGCACCATATAGGTGTTGTATCTGGAAGGTGAAGGCTTGCTATTCACCTTATCTCTGGAATCATGATTTTGTTCCCTTCATATCATTTATCATTAACTGCTCTATATTTATACTTTTGAAAATATGCTTTGCCTTGAGCTAGTAACGCAGAATCACCAGAGCTTTAAAAATGGTTTTGTTATTGAGAAAATAATCTTAGGAATTATGTAAATATAGTACTCGAAAAGAGTTAAAATCATATATGTGAGAAATAAAGTATTATGGAGGCATTTATATCTCTCCCTTTGTGGATTATAGTTAAAATTGAGTCAGGAATAGAAAAAATGTAAATAAGCCTATTTTATACCAAGTAAGGAGATAAAATGTTCAATAGCACAGTCAAAATCCTCTCAATTTAGTTTAGTTCAGGGAGTATTAGAGTTTAATTGAAATGTTGATATTAAAATTTTCCCAAATAAAAAAGAAATAGTATTAGAGAAAATGATGAGAAAAACAACTATTGCCTGGGAAATAGCATTTACTCTTCGTGATCCTCGGTAGCAGATTAATGTCTCTGTAAGTTGAGTTTAATTTTCTTCTAGTCATAAATCTGAATGATCCAAACAACCTGAGATAGTCACAGCAGACTTTGAAATAATGTGGTCCATTGTATGGGTGCCTCGTTTGTGCTTCTAAAAGCAGCACTGGGGGTGTGTGGTTGCAACCTGGTTTTATTCTTGTCACCTTCTGTAGCTTCTAAAATGGAAATTTTATTTTCTAGTGTTCGTGGCACTATTTACCTTGTGACAAGGGGAACCATGAATAGAAAGCTTTCATTTATTATTTGTCTCCAGAAAAAAAATACTACATTTTTTTCCACTCGCTCTGAAATATCTTCAATTTATCAAAAGATTTAACAAGCAGTCAATCTTGAATGTAAACACCTGATAGGGATTAAAATGCCACATGAAAAAAGATTAAAATGCATCATCAAAGAAAGGATTCCCAGTGGACTTTACATCCACATGAGCTGTCGCGTACTTAATACAATATCTTTTGGCTGTTTAGTTTGTATTATTGTTTCTGGATATCTCTAAGTATCTTACAGGTTTGCCAAATCTTTAATTTAGAAAAAAATGTGTAATGGTTTGTATTTTATAATTACAAAGTATTTTATCTATACAGAAAGGTAAAGAAACAATTTAGTGGAAATACCAGAACTCATTATAAACTCTTGCCAAATCATACCGCCTTGACAATTTATCTTAGTATTTCTTCTATGTTTTAAAGCAGATAACATTACAGACATGATTTAAAACCTTTTTGTACTAATTCCTGAACCCTTTCCCATTTCTCTTCCTCTATTGAATTAATTGTGTCCTAAATGTGGTTTTAAAAATTTCTGTGTAATTGTATACATACCTACAATGATATGTGTGCATATATTTATATGTAATATAAATGCACATGCGCATGTTTGTACATGTGTGCAAGCAATATATGTGATGTATATTTTCAGACTTCATAAAAGTGATTCATACTGTACATTTTTTTTAACTTCTAGGTCAGTTTTAGCTGCTAAATAGGGTCCCCTAGTGTGAATAGATCACAATTTATTCATACATTCTTTTGATGTTAATTTTTAAAGTTTATTCTAATCTTTTTATTAATGCTGCAGTAAACATTCTTGTGGATGACTCCTAGAATACACATGTGAAAGTTTCTCTAGGACATGAACATTGGCCTAGGAGTCCGGGAATGAAGGAAATATATCCCTTCAACTTTACTTTTTATTAGTAGCTATACCAATTTACATTTCCATCAGCAGCAAATTAATGTTCCAGTTTCTCTGCATTCTTGCTGACAATCAGTATCATATAGATTACATACTGTAGTGTATAGATGGAAAAGATCATAAAATTAAGTAAAAGCAATTCCAGAAATGTTACAAATTGCTACATTAGTGTCTTAGTCCCTAAGAATAAACTTTACAAAATAGTTAACAAAAATAGTTAACAAAATTAGCAAACATATATTGCTTACATAAATATTAGTCCTATCTAGAAAACACAAAACAAACTCCCATTCTCTCTATTTTGGTGAAACATCCAAGGGATTACATATCTCTCTAAATCCTGCATAGATTATTTTTAAGGTAAAAAATAATCATAATCCAAGCTGTCCTGCAAAGGCTACCCTGTGGCAGTGAGCCAGTGCCTGCTGTGCAGTGCTTGTTTAAGTGGGATAGCTCCTTAGCGTCTGTTCACTAAGTAAAAATTCTCCACACGGCTCTCACACATTTGCTCTTACGTATTGATTCCCTAAGCAGGTGGAATGATTTTTCTTTCCTGAATGAATGTTGTCTGTATCCATGTCACACAATTCCAAATTAAGACTAATCCCCAAACACATCACAACTACAAGAACCACATTGCCGGCGGATTGTTGTCTTTCAATACATATGTTTGGGAAGAGAAATGGTATAATAACTATATTCAAGGTTAAAAAATGGTTTATTACCAAATTGGATTAATTTTATCTCATTTTTGTCTTCATAAAGAGGCAAAGTCCTGATTTATTTTTCTTTCAATACATTTCTGATGGTGGCAGAAATAGAATAAAAGCTATTAGGACTGATATCTAGTTGGATAATCAAAATACCTGGCTAAAGCTGAGAATCATGAAATATAGGTACAATATATCTTTAAATATTTTATTTTGGTCTAAAACATGTAACTGCACATTTATTTACACACTATTTTTAAGTAAAGTTCTTTTCTTTTTGTTTTCTTTTCTGAGACCGAGTCTCACTCCCTCACCAGGCGCCAGGCTGGAGTGCAGTGGCGCGACCTCGGCTCACTGCAACCTCCGCCGCCCGGGTTCAAGCAATTCTCCTGCCTCAGCCTCCCGAGTAGCTGGGACTACAGGCACGCGCCACCACGCTCTGCTAAGTTTTTTGTATTTTTAGTAGAGACAGGGTTTCACCATGTTGACCAGGATGGTCTCGATCTCTTGACCTCGTGATCCGCCCGCCTCGGCCTCCCAAAGTGTTGGGATCACAGCCGTGAGCCACCGCGCCCGGCCAGTAAAGTTCTTTTCTTAAAAGACAGATTTGTAGATTTCTGTTCATTCTTTGTAGCACAAACCATACACAGAATTTAATCTATGACATCCAGTTTAGTACTCTAGGGTAGAACATGATTTAAAAAATCGCAGCTATAGCTTTTAGGTTTTTCTTACTTTCCTTTTGTCTTCTGCGTGAGCTTACCCACATATAATTTAACAGCATTTTTAGTTGGCAAATTATGATAATCAAGTTTTTTGAAAACAGTCAACTAAATTTTCAGAGAAATAAAACACTTTTTGGCACTACATCTTATCAATGTGCATACTATTTAAAGACCACAATTGTCATAGCAAGTGTGTTTGCTAACATAGGTAGTTTGCAAATTATCACAACTAACTCACGTAGAGCACTGAATTATACCTGTGAACCAGAAGTGCCAACCATACCAGTGGGGAGCTGACAAGCTGAGGACATTAGACATGTAGCAAAATAGACAATATTAATTAACATTCATGTTGGTAAAGCACATATTTTTAAGAAAAAATATTTTTCTGTTGTCACAGTCACAGCTGGTAAGGCAACGTGGGAAACAGTTTCTTTGATTTTAACCATTTCTGAGGAAAATAGAGGATAGTCTAAGGTATCAGAAAAACTTCTAAAAAGTCGTAATCAATATTGGCTCAAGATGGTTTTGTGATTCGCAGAACAGGAAACAACTCAGTATTTAGAGGCTCTAGTCACAGACCTGCTAGGCTCTGGGACCAGGAAGCAAGCAGAGGTGACTGGGAATCAATGTTTTGTGGTAGCAGTGACTAGGCTGGCTCACAATGAACCAGGAGTTAGATTAAAGACAACAAACAGGTAAGATACAGTCATGATCAGTAATTAGACAAGTTTTGAAGGCTATCTTTGCAGCTAGTATTGAGTGGCTGACTAGAGAAACGGAGGGAAGAGAAAAGGAGGCTTATCAGGACTGAGACCAAAGGGCTCATTGACAGAGATTGCATTTGTGGTGATCTCAGGAGAAAAAGGCCCTAAGTATTCATTGTAAGACGTGTGTCTGAAGTACCTACCTGTGAGCTGTTTAGAGGCAACTGGAAAACCACAGACTCAGAAGTTGAGACTCAGAAGAGAGAAACAAATACACATATAAATAAACCCAAATGACAACAACAATATCAGCATAAAACTTCCCAAGCAATTCCCTATCGATGTGAGCTTGAAAATTAAGATTCCAAAGCACAAGAGGAAATCAATTTCATGAAAGATAGTCACAAATTCAACATATATGTTTCCTTCTTAAATTCAGAATGGTCAGCCACTATTACCTTGTATTAGTTCATTTTCAGACTGCTGATAAAGACATACTCAGGACTGAGCAATTTACAAAAGAAAGAGGTTTATTGGACTTACAGTTCCACATGGCTGGGAAGGCCTCATAATCATGGTGAAAGGCAAGGAGAAGCAAGTCATGTCTTACATGGATGGCAGCAGGCAAAAAGAGAGCTTGCACAGGGAAACTCCTGTTTCTAAAACCATTAGATCTCATGAGACTTATTCACTACCACGAGAACAGCATGGGAAAGATCTGCCTGCATGATTCAGTTACCTCTCACCAGGTCCCTCCCACAACATGTGGGAATTCAAAATGAGATGTGGGTGAGAACATGGCCAAACCATATCACACCTCACTTACTGCCTTTCTTCATTTCCTACATTTTCTACTTCATAAACTTCCACTATATGTCTGTTGTAGCTTCTCAGTCTCTCCTTTATGTTTCTTCTCTTATCTTTCACATGTTTTGCCTATTTATATTTTTTCATAGTGGTTTGGGTTAATTCCTCAGTACATTCTTTCAGTTCTCTTATTTTCTGTGTCTATGCCTAAATTAGTATGAATCTCATAATTTAATTTTAATGTTGATATTTTCATTTCCAAAATTAATAAAAGCTATTTACAATACTCAATACTTTAAAACAAACTTTATCTGGTTTTGATCTATATTTGTGTGCTTTTGTTTATAAATTTTGTTCTTACTTTATGGATATTTTTTCTTCTTTTATCACTTTGAGGACTTCCAAAGTGATTAAAAAATATTTTTCCAGGGGAATTTTTAACTTTTTTTTTTTTGCCTGTATTCAGGGGAAATTATCCTGGCTAGCTATGCATCATTGGAGAATGAGAAATAAATTAGATACTTTCAGAAATACGAACCTGAACATTTATAATTAAGAGATTCTTGCTGAAACATTACTAGAAGATATTCTGCCGCAAGAAGAAAATGAATGCAAAGAAAGAAATGTGATGTAATAAGTACCCATGAGCAAAAATAGCAGTAAATGCTGTTGGAAAGGCTTTTAAGGTAAGGCATAATTTACTTTAAGTCTTAGAAGATGATTGCAAAGGAGTTGAAAGGTTGCTAAAGGATGTCAATGTCCTGTTATTTGAGTAAAGAAAAGATGTATTGAATAATTTAAGACTTTGTTGGGTCTATATAAAGTCAATGTTAATATTAAACATTGATGAGTAAACACTAAAAATGTGTTTTTTAGAGAGTATGTGCGGGAAAGTTACATGTATGTGAAATAGA
Organism: Lagothrix lagotricha; assembly: GCA_963574225.1. NCBI lineage: Eukaryota > Metazoa > Chordata > Mammalia > Primates > Atelidae > Lagothrix > Lagothrix lagotricha. Next base: position 10,583 of record CAUYNB010023956.1, read on the forward strand.
ACAATCTAAGGAAGACTTAACCATCCAACAGAGAGTAGAATATAAGAAGAGAAAAAAGTAAAAAGAATGGCAAACAAAAATATACAAAGATTGACAAGTGTTCACATTTACCTGTAATTATAAGATATGTTAATGTACTAAACTACTATATATCAACTAGATATTATATAAATATATATTTAAGAGTTACATAAGTAAAATTCAGATAAGCATAGCTTATAAAAATGCTTAGGCTGGGCACAGTGTCTCACACACCTATAATCCCAGCACTTTAGGAGGATGAGGCAGGCAGATCACCTGAGGTCAGGAGTTCCAGACCAGCCTGGCCAACATGGTGAAACCCCACCACTACTAAAAATACAAAAAATTAGCTAGGTGTGGTAGTGAGCCCTTGTTATCCCAGCTACTTGGGAGACTGAGATACGAGGATCATTTGTACCTGGGAGGCAGAGGCTGCAGCGAGTCAAGATTGTACCACTGCACCTTAGCCTGAGTGACAGAGTAAGACCTTGTCTTTAAAAAAAAAAAAAAGCTTCAAGTAATACAGAAAAGTTGAAAATAAACAAATAAAGGTTCTATAAAACACTAACCAACATGCTGTTGTTATAGCAATATTAACATCAAACAAAAATTTATGAAGAAAATCTTAGGGTTGGAGAGAAATTTTGCAAAAGGAGATTGCAAAATAAAAGCTATCAAAAAACTGAACTTTCATGAACACATTTTTTCTTTTGAAATTTATATAGAAAAAGTCAAAAGATTTACAAATATAATCTCAATGAAAGTTTTAGGTATCGGTCCAAGAAACGAAATGTATCAAACATATAATATTAATGAGCATTTAGACCACTTAACTGAAACAGATACAGTTGGTTAATTTGATGTCATAGATCTAAAAAAACAAAGATCATGTATTCCTTTTAAGCAAAAAGAGAAAACTTAACAAAAATTGACCATAGGAGAATGTGAGAGATCACAGAAGTACAAGTTACTGCATTTACAGATGGAACAATATGGTCGTATTTCAGACACAAGTAAAGTATTTGATCAAATTCAAAACATGTTAAACATAAATTCCTTTAGCACTTGCTGTGTGATGGGCACTTTTCTAGGCACTGAGGATGCTAAATAAGTGAAGCAAAATCTCTGCCCTCATAGAGGCTACAGTGTAGTGTATTTTTCTTCTACATAGAAAAATAAACGAATAAACAACCAGGGATGTGTGCCTTTGCATGAATATATGCATTATTTTAGATATTTTAGATGGCATGGTCAAGGACTGTCTTTTTGAAGAGATAACATTTGAGCTGATACCTTAATGAGGGAAGAAATAATTCATGAGAAAAGCTGGGGGAAGAGGGTTTCAGGCAGAGAGAACACCAAAAACAAAGGCTATAAAGTTAAAACCATTTGACTTGATCAAGGAACAGCAAAGAAAGCATTGTGAACGGGGCAGATGGAGAGGAGAGAGCAGTAGGTGATGGGGTCAGATCACATAGAGCCTCAAAGGTCATGATAAACATTTAGATTAAAATTTGCATCTGGTGGAAAGTTGTTGGATAAATTTGAGAGGAATGACATCAAATAATTTACATTTTTTAAACATTAGTCTGCCTGCTGTCAAAATGACTCTCATGCAAATAGAGCAGGAAAGAGGTTATTGCAGTTGAATTGAGAGATAGTAATGGCTAAGGGATTTGGGGTGAAAGTGACTATGTTATGGTTTTAAAGTAAGGGCTCACTGAATTTGCCAGTAAGTTGGATGTGACAAATATAGGAAATAGAACAGCCTAGAATAACTCCTAGGGTTGGACCTGAGTCTCTGTGTAAATGGTAGTGCTATTTGTTGAGACAAGGAAGTTTAGGAGAGGAGCAGAGTTGGGGAAGGAGAACAAGACTCTGTTTTGGGCACATTAAGTTTGAGATGACTATTAAATGTCCAAGGGGATGTGCTGAGTAGGAAATTTGTTATAAATCCTAGAAAATAAGACTAGATAGGGACTTCCTCTACTTTTACAAATGGCACCTGCCAATCAGCAAATATAGACCAGTCAAATAGCATCATTTCTATCTACGTAGCAACAGTTAAAAGACCTCATGTTACTATTTCTTTTTAAATATGTTGATCAACATAATTTCTAACCAATGCTACTGCATATAAAATTTTAAATATGAGGTGTAAGTATTGGAAGGGAAAAGACAAAATTACGGTCTTTTTTTTTTTGAGATGAGGTCTCAACTGTCACCCAGATTGGAGTGCTGTGGCTTGATCTTGACTCACTGCAACCTCCGCCTCTTAGGTTCAAGCAATTCTCCCACCTCAGCCTCCCAAGTAGCTGGGATCACAGGTGTATGCCACCGTGCCCAGCTAATTCTTTGTATTTTTAGAGACGGTGTTTCACCATGTTGCTACGGCTGGTCTTGGACTCCTGGGCTCAGGCACTCTACCCTCCTCAGCCTCCCGAAGTGCTGGGATTACAACCACCACACCTAGCAAGTCATTTCTACATGATACGTTTCTATACATGTAAAAATCCAAGGAAACTCTTAGAAAAACTATTAACAGGTTAGTACATTTTACTCAATACCAGTTCTATTACTTTCCTATTGCTGCTATAGCAAATTACTACAAATTTAGTGCCTTAAAACGACACAAATATATTATTTTATAGTTCTGGAGGTCAGAAGTCCAAAATGGTTCTCCATCTTAAAATCCAGCAGCATAACACCTTCAAATGTCTCTCTAACTTTCACTTTTCTATTACTCCCTTCCACTAAGAAAGATCCTTGTATTGCATTGGTCTACTGGGATACTTCAGGATAATCTCATCATATCTAGGCCAGCTAATTAGTAACTTAATTTCATGCACAGCCTTAATTCTCCTTTGCCTTAGAATCTAATATATTCAGAGATTCTAGAGAATTAAGATGTTGGCATTTTTAAGGAAGCATTATTTCATTGGTCACACCAATCATCAAAACTAAAATGATTATTATTTCTCTTATCAATAATCATAATTTAAAAATGTAACAGTAATAGACACTTTATAAGAAGAGTATAGCTAATTTGATATCCAGGAATAAATCTAACAAATGTAAAGATAGTTACAAACCACTATTGAAGGACATGAAGGAAAGCCTGAAAAAATAAAAAACATACCATATTCACAGTAGATAAGACATGATAAATATGTCAGTCTTCTTCAAATAAACCTATAAATCCATTACAATTCTAAATAATAACATTGATTTCAAATATGATAAAAAAGAAAGATTCAATAGTAGGCACAAGAATTATAAAAAAGGGGTGAGGCTTACCATACATGGACATTTATTATATCAGAATTAATATGGTTTTGATACAGAAGAGAAAACTACATTAATGGAACAAAGCAGGTAATAAAAAATAAAACATTACCTAAGAACATATAAAAGAACTTGATGTATGACAGAATTGGCAGTATAGATCAGGGGAAATCTGTAGACATGCACCTGAATATATCTCAAAACTTATGACACTGAGTTAAAAAACAGAACGTGGACTAATACTTAAAATAGGAGGCCAATCATGTCATTTTGAAGACATTTATTTGTAGGTGCCAATATAGATTAAGTCCAGATACGTAAAAGAGAATGAAACACACCAAATTCTTGCCATTGGGAAATGGTAGAGGGGAGAAGGGCGGGGTGATGAAGGGCATGGGAGGAAAAACTCTAGAAAATTTAATTTTATATGTTATTTTTGAAATTGTTTCATAAAAAAATATTTGAAGCAAAAATGGAAAATATGAAAATTTGTTTGCTGTAGCTGAATGGTGGGAAGAAGTACCTGTGGTTTTCTACATTTGATCTTAGCCAAGAGGCCGAGAAGCGATACCTCTAGTTTTCTATATTTTAAACTATTTAATAGAGAAAGAATATATTTAAAAATGCTTCTTAAGCCTCAGAAATATATAATTTATTCTGCCAAAGGCCTTAGTAATGTAGGTTTTGAAAGCACACTGTTCACTAAAATTTAAAAAAATAACCATGGTCACCACTGCACCATGTTACAAAGGCTCCATGGACCTATTGTATTTGTGAGAAAACATGGGGATTTGGAATTATTAATGGGATGTGGTAAAGCGAGTATCTTTCCGAAAAAAGTTAGCTTTCTCCTACTATTGTTAATTTTTACGTATTTTCTATTTCTATGCCTACAACTAATGGTGTAAAGCAAAATGAGGTAGTATTTGAACGAATATGTGGAAACACTGTTGAAGCTTGTAGCCTTTACACACTTATCAAGTGTTGAAAAGCAGTAGAATAAAATCTCTGGTTTTTTGATATATTGCTCTATCATAGAAACTACTGCTGGATAATTTATGGAGACTGAGAAATAATGTATGAGTCCAAGAGAGAAAAGTAAAAAGGATACTGGTGAGTTTTCTTAATTTTGAAGGCTTTTCTCAGCATTTTTTTTTTTTAATTCTTGAAATTCTAGCCTCTTTTATTTCTTTCTGTAAACAGATAAACTGTTTTGCTTATTTATTTGTTCTTTAATAAATACTTTTGTGTACCAGCATGTCCCAAGTTCTGCACTACGGATTAAAGTAACCAAAAACCAAACCCACTAAACCTATCCTAAGTTATTCACTGTTTTCTCATGCTTGGGAACACATTCAAGTAGTTACCATTTAATATCCAGGTAGAGATTTAAAATCACTAGGAAGGCTTCCTCTCAAGAGAAGGCAATCAGCTGACTGAACAAGCAAATTCTATATCATGTAAACTGTATTTGTCATATAGCCCCCAGCTCCTTTCATGGCAGATGCTATATAAAACCTTGCATTTCCTTAACGCATTTTATTTACCATTCACATGTAATCACATATTCAGGGTCACTTTGCTTACCAGACACTGAGATATTCAAATGCAAGGTCATGGTCTAGGTATGATTATTCATTGCTATATAACCCCAGCACCTTACATAATCCTTGATGCATATTAACTAGCCAGTAAACATTTGCAGAATAAATGAATGACTATGACTGTGGTGATATATGTCTGACCTGTCTGCATTGCTATTTCATACCTCCCCTGACAGTGACAAGTCACTTATTTTTAGAGAAAGATTCAAGGTGAATCATTATGAAAGAGCATTTCTAAATTGACAATGTATAAGAAGAGATGCTCACGCTTTGAATTTCATTTTTATTAATGCTTTTGGGGTTAACATTTTTGGAATACATGATATTCTTACTTGCTCTTTAAAGTGAAGGGAATGTTAGTCTTTAAAAAAATAAGCATGATGTATTTGCTAACAAATCTGTGCAATCGTTTTATATATATTTGCAATTTTATGTTTAGGTAAGCATGTGGCAAGAACAGTTTTACCATGAAAGAGGTTTGGGTGATCTAATACCCCTTGGCTTCAAAGTGTTTACTGAAGCCCCAGGCATCTGAGATTAAAGAGCCATCTCTTTGATGGCTAGGATGTAGCAAAGAATGCTCTCAGACAGAATGACTTTGTCATTCTTCATGGCATGGGCAGTATTGCTTTATGTGGATTTTCTAAATTTACTGCTGCACCTGTTTTTTTTTTTTTTTTTTTATTTCATCCTGTCTTTCCAGATTATCAGTATATCCTATTGGCTTTAGGGGAAATTTTGAATATTTTGGCTTCTTTACTCTTTCCACTAACACTCTGGCCAAGGGCATCATCTTCCCTCCTGGGACTTGCCCAGTAGACTTCATTTGTTTTTCCAGTTTCCACTCTTGCTGCCACTGTCTGTTCTTCATTAAGAAGCCACAACTTCTCCATGTCCTATAAGGTTGTATTAGACCATTTTTGCACTGCTATAAAGAAATAGCCAAGACTGGGTCATTTATAAGAAAAGAATTTTTATTGGCTCACAGTTACGCAGGCTGTACTGGAAGCATAGTGTCCACATCTGCTTCTGGGAGGCCTCAGGAAGCTTTTTTTTTTTTTTTTTTTTGGAGACAGAGTCTTGCTCTGTCACCAGGCGCCAGGCTGGAGTGCAGTGGCGTGATCCTGGCTCAGTGCAACCTCCGCCTTCTGGGTTCAAGCAATTCTCCTGCCTCAGCCTCCCGAGTAGCTGGGACTACAAGCACGTGCTACCATGCTTGGCTAATTTTATTATTTTTTAGTAGAGACAGGGTTTCACCATGTTGGCCAGGATGGTCTCGATCTCTTGATCTTGTGATCTGCCTGCCTTGGCCTCCCAAAGTGCTGGATTACAGGCGTGAGCCACCACTCCTGGCCGGCCTCAGGAAGCTTTCACTGGTGACAGAAGGTGAAGTGGGAGCTTGGTCAGCGAAGGTGCCACACACTTAACCAGATCTCAAGAGAACTCACTCACTATGGCCAGAACAGCACCAAGCCACGAGGGACCTGCCCCCATCACCCAAACACCTCCCACCAGGCCCCACATCCACCTTTGAGGATTACAATTTAACCTGATATTTGATAGGTGTATACATATTCAAACTGTATCAAAGTCCCTACATGATCTGAGCCTTGCCACCTCTTCAGCTTCATTTCTGACCTTTTCTGCCTCTGGGTCTTTATTGTCCCTTTTCCTTTTGCCTGGAAATCTTTAACTTAAAATTATTAAGTGCCTTGCACACACCTTTATTTAACTTTTACCTTAAATGTCACTTCAGAGAGATCTTCTCTGTCCTCCCTACTGAAATAGCTTATCTTGTCAGTCTAATGCCATATGTTATTATCTATCTATCCATCTATCTGTCTCTCTACTGAAACATTAGCAGGAATTTTGTTTTGACCTCACTGTAACCCCAGTGCACAGACAGTGCCTGGTACATATAGGCATTACTCAGTAAAGACATCTTGAACACAGTATTTTTTTTCTTCCCTGGAGACTTTCCTTATGGTTGGCGGCATTAATTTTGCTCCTTGCTTGTGCTCTCTAGTATTGTTGCTACCATTTTTAAAGTGTCTCTATATTGAATTGCAGACTACTCAGAATGAACATGCCTCCTACCCCTTTGGTATTCAGTATACTTTTGCTTACAGTCATGAGAAGGGTTTTCAGCATCTGCGGTCTATAGTAGAATAATAGTTAGAAAATTAGAAATAAACCAATATGGCCTGGTGTTTTAACCTGCTGTTATTTGAAGCATGCAAATTGTTTCAGAATTTTGCCAATGCTTAATGACACTATTTTTGCCTTTTGGAAAAATAGTTGCTATGTTAGGCAGCTTCTTAGGTCTTGAACCCTGATCTTTTATTTTTTAACAAAATCTCTGCTGTTTTTGCTAATTGTAGGCATTTTCAAGTTTTTTTTTTTTTTTTTTTTTTTTTGGTAATTATTTGTCATTAGGAGAACTTTAGAGAGCTGAAACCTAACATAAAGGACTGTGAAACACAAAGTATTCAGATGGCCAGTTTGTAAAAGTAGTGAACAATGGGAACACATGAACACAGGGAGAGGAACGACACACACTGAAGCCTGTTGGCAGGGGATGGGTGGTGTGTGAAGAGCAAGGAGGGGAAGAGCATTAGGAAAAATGGTTAATGCACACTGGGCTTAATACTTGGGGGATGGGTTGATAGGTGCAGCAAATCACCATGGCTCACGTTTACCTGTGTAACAAACATGCACATCCTGCACATGCGCCCTGTAACTTAAAATAAAATAAAAATCATGCCTTTATATACCATGGAATACTATGCAGCCATTAAAAAAATACAGATCATGTCCTTTGCAGGGCCATGGATGGAGCTGAAGACCATTATCTTTAGCAAACTAATGCAGGGACAGAAAACTAAATGCTACATGTTCACATTTATAGGTGGGCGCTAAATGATGAGAACACATGGACACATAGAAAGGAACAACACACACTGGGGCCTATCAGAGGTTGGGAGGAGAGAGAAGATCAGAAAAAATAGCTAATGGGCACTAGGCTTAATATGTGGGTGATTAAATAATCCGTACAACAAACCCCCATGACAAAAGTTTACCTATGTAACAAATCTGTACAAGTACCCCTGAACTTAAAATAAAAATTATAAAAAAGAATGATGTCTCTGGAGATAGACCTACATGATTCAGATTCAGTCTGTCATACAGAGATTCTGTTAAATTGTTTGCATTCATTGTGTCTAACTTTCCTCATCTGCAAATTAGAGATAACAGTTTCTACTTCTGTAGAATCATTGGAAAGATAACATAAATTGATCAGTGCAACATGCTTTTAACAGTGCCAGAAACATCATATTGCTGAACAATTATTAGCTGTTATTCTTATTATAATGGCGTGGTTATTATTAAAGGCCAGCCTTTGAGAGAAAAGAGTTTTATTAACATTTACATTTGGCTTATTGTTCAAAGTCATGCAGCGTATTTGGAAAGAAAAACCTCAACTTTGATATATCATATTTGCTAATATTGGTCAACTCGTTTGCAAATTTCTCTTGAACAGAGAGAAAGAAGTAGTCAGTGGTTGATGTGAAGTAGTAATTTCACTTTGTTTTTCATGTTTAGGAGATAATCACCCACTCTGCTCCTGCAAGGAAACAGCAACACAACAACACTGGAAAACCACAAAATATAACCTGCTTTGCATAGAATTTGCATTTATTTTTCTATCCTATATTTTAAATTTATTGCAACAGCTTGTAATGCCTAACAAGGACATCTTTTGTAAAATTTCAATGAGTTAGGAAGTTTTTCTTTGTTGCTTTTAGTATGCAAATTACCAAATTTAATGTCAGAATATTAAAAGCCTGCATCAAACCCAGAAAATAAAACCAACTGCAAGAAGAAAGTTGAACTGATAAGTAAACTCTCTAGAAGTTGTGTATTGAAAAAAATTACATTAAAAATGAAACATTTGCTTTAAATTACATTGTTTTTGCATTTCTATGATGCCTCTATAAAAGACTGTTGGTACTTACTCAGAAATTTATTTCAATGTAACTTCCTATGCTTAAAACAAAAACAGCAAAGGCTTTTTATAAGCAGTTATACTTTGCAAATTTCAAGGTAACTTGTTTTTTCTAATTTACTTTAAATTTAATTTTCTTTTGCAATTAAGTGAGTCTCTCCTTCTGAATTATGGAAATCTTTCATATTTTAGCAAAGCAACCTGCTTACTAAGATTCAAATCGAAACAACATTTGTGTAGGAGTTTTAATTCAACAGATATATCAGTTTTTAATGGAAACATCAGTGCAACATTAACATCAGTGGAAATGTGGACATTGCTGATTTTATTAATACTATAAACTTTTTTCCCCAAATGAAGATCTTCTTGTTTTCCATCTTCATACTGCTTAAAATAAAAGTTTTTAACATTTCTTCTGAAAGAAACATCATTCAACATATGTCTGACTATAAGTCAAATGTCCATGCATTGGCAAAGATTTGTTCTGTTCATTGTCCCATTATCTCTAGGGCACAGAGGAGGCTGTACTGTAAATAGTAATGCTGTGGTCATGAATTCACTTCAAACAGTATCATTGTCTGACACTTTTTATTAAAAATGCAAATTGTACAGCCTGGCCAACATAATGAAACCTTGTCGCTACTGAAAGTATAAAAATTAGCTGGGCTCGGTGGCACACACCTGTAGGCCCAGCTACTCAGGAGGCTAAGGCTGGAGAATTGCTTGAACCTGAGAAGTAGAGGTTGCAGTGAGTGGAGATCGTGCCATTGCACTCCAGGCGGGGCAACAGAGGGAGACTCTGTCTCAAGAAAAAAAAGCTAATTGTAAATATCTATATTGAAACTATTGTACTACTCAACTACATAGCTTTATAAATATTTTTCTTTTTTAATTATTTTTAATTTTTAAAAAAGCAGTCTCATGTGGCTTTACTCCACAGATGCTATTTATTTTTTTTAAAAAGTAAGTGATCTGAATAGTAACCTTTTGAAAATATTGTACAATACCTAGTCTATTCAATAGTTTGAATGACTACGTTGAACAGTTATTCAGTCTACATCAGTCATAGTTCTTGGTCATTGAAAAAGGAACTTAACCACAGATCACACTGCCTCTATCAAATTGCAAGCCCCATATCCCAACTCACCGGGCTGTTTAGTGTCTGGTCTTTCTGATTATGATCTAGTAGAGACTCAGGGATAGAACAGCGAAGATTTAATTCAAGCAGAGCATCCCAAATAAACCTACTCTAGATTCAGGTCACATTTATCTAACTTTCTTCTGTAATTTGGGCAGAGGAGGGCGGAACTGATGAAAGAGACGCTATTCATGTTTGGACTGAACTTATACTATTTATTGTTTGCCACTCCTTGACTACTTACACGGCAGAGGCAGTCCTAAAGTCTAATGTTCCCATAGGCAGTTGACATATTTGATGGCATTTGCCCTGAGACACAGCATAAATAAAACCATGTTGGCTTGTACTATATTAAAACTATAGAGAGAAAAAAGATCAATATTTCTCCAAATAGTAAAGGATGAAACCTATGAAGGGAAAAAAAAACTAATATTATCCAACTTTGGATAAAGGCAACACAAGCACATTAAGTGTGTTAAAGTACTTTTAGAGATATAGATGCGAGTAAAGAGTTTTTAAAATATGTAGCAAGAGATTAGACTGCTAATTCTTTAAGCCACCTGGTTACTTTGATTTCAGAAGACAGCAGTTAGGTAATGTAGTGCTAACGTTGATTTGGTGAGTGCATGGTACAGTAGTGTTAGCAAGCAAAGATCAATGTCAAAGCGACTGTAGAATCTCTGAGGGGTACACATGGGTCAATATTTGTGTAAGCCATAGGCTTTCATCTTCTTGTAGGAGTCTTGTAAAAAGGTGAAGCCAGTTGTTCTGAAATGTTTTACCACTTTCCCAATGAACTGTAAATTATCATAGTCAAACAAAATACTAAAACGCTCTTTTTTTTTTTGTAACCTAAAGACCCTTGGAACATTAACTACCCTGGAAAATCGTTAAACCAATAAAGTCCTCTTTGACTCTCTTAGCAAAGTGAGCTTGAGTCAAGATCTGTGTACCTCAGGGCATACTGACTATGCTGATAACTGTGCGTACAAAGTGGGGCCAATCAAGAGCCATGAAACTTGTCAGTCCCAGTCCCATCCACAAGTGCTGATTGAGGATGTAGAGCAAGTTGCCAAGGTCTTCTTCAGCCCAGGTAACCCCCAAATGAGATAGCTCCTATGGAGTCTTCACAAGCATAAAGCTCCCAGTCTCCCTAGACGTAACCAGTAAATAGATCAGTAAGTGAACTCAAATCACTGTTTTCTTTTCTGATTCGGGTGCCCTCCCCCTATTTGCTGTGTTTCTGCCATGTGATAATGAATATGAGGGGGTACCTGATGAACACTCCGTTACATTACAGACATCTGAATTTGGAACGAAGGCATTTATGTAAGCAGGGGTTCATTCTCTGCTTCATGCTCTACTGCAGTTTTTCATACTCATTGAATATCTACCGTGTCCATGCTTGAGCCCCTGTGTGAACATTAAAGTAAGTTTAACTTCGAGGGGAAAAATACATCTCAGGAGACTCGTTTCAAATATAGTGTTTGAATAACATTAAATGAACCAAGCAGAAATAAGATGCTAATGAAATTAGTGTAGTCAGATTTTAAACCCAATGAGTGTAAACAAATCCTCTGATAAAGTATTACTGAAACACCTAATATGGTTTTCATTATAGCATTTGGGAAAAATACAATTGCATCTTGAAATAATCCTACTTTTTAAGAACATTTTTTAAATTTCTCATTCTGCTACAGTCTTCTAAAACAAAAAGCTCATTGAGAGCACATTTTACTGTCCCATATAACTTAATTACTAAGATTAAGCTGATTCCTTTATTCTCATTCACTCTTACAGTTCAAAGAAACGGCAACATCCAGCATCATTTTATTAAGCGCCTCTGGTTTTATATTAATAATATGAATAGTTCACATAATAGATTTTAAAGAAATCCCCAAGGCATTCTATATAAAACATTTAATTTAATATTTACATCAATCGTCTGAAATAAAGCATTTTCCCTCTTTTTTTACAGGTGAGAAAACTGAAGTTCATGGGGGTTAAGTGCCTTCTCTAATGACATACAATTGTAAAAGGCAGAGTAAGTTCTAACTTCAAATTGCTCTGTAATTTTATTCAAATGCATTTTTTTGACCACTTTCCAGGCTTTGCGCAAAGTAAAGAAACTGCAGAACAGAAAACCATATAATATTCACCTTGGTAGCACTTATAACCGAGTGTGTGTGTTTGCAAGACAGTGTGTAGCCATGAGGGAGACATAGAAATATACAAGCAATTATAATAAAATGTGATAAAAGCTACAAAGATGTGTAAAAAAGGGAGTAGATACTATTTTGGGCAGGTGTCAGGAGAGTTCTCAGAAGTAAGGTAATTTTTAAATTTAAGTTAGGAAGGAAAAGTGGATTAAGTATTAATCAAATAGCAAAAAACAAAATGGACATTTTAGGTAAAAATAAAAGATGTGAAGTGAAAGCAGCTAAGAAGCATTCTTGAGTAGCCCTAATGTAATCAAAAAGTGAGTGAGACTGTAAAACTAAAAACCATCAAGAGCCTCAGAGGCTTTCCATGTCATGGTAAGAAGTTTGGATTTTACTTTTGGTCAACAGGGAACCATTTAAAGTTTTGAAACTCGCTCTCAACCTGAATTTCTTTCTCCTCAGTGAAATGCAGCAAGTATTAGTCTTCATGCAAACATTGTATTCTGAGTCAGAAAAAGACACTTAAAAACATGCAATTAAACGAACTACTGGGAAGCGGATGGAGAGATTAAAAAAACAGCTCCTGCTCTGTTGGAGATTCTACCCCAACAGGAGACAGAAATGATAATCCATAATCTCAATATATGATAATTAATCAGAACAAGTTTGGTGTAAGTTTGCAAAGAGCAATGGTTAGATAATACGATTAGGGACATAATATATCTACCCACCCTCACACTACATATCTTTTATTGAGACCCACTTGTATAAGAAGAACAGTGTAATATGGCATTCTTAGTGTCGTCATCACACAAATCCACAGAAGCACAGTTAAGAACAGCTGTGGCTATGAAATGTTTCTAAAATTTAGCACCCAGCTCTTGAAATCCTGTCCCCCAAGGCCACAGAAATTCTTCTGTCTCCAACCTCCTTCTTGTGACAGATATAACTTCTGGCCATCTTTTAAGAAGTTGTTAGAACTATGTAGAACAAATATCAATAAGGCAGCTGTTCTTTTTATTTTGATTTTCGTAAACAAGAAAGAGTTTCAAGGATAGCCTTGATGAAAATAATCGTAAGATGATAGGAGTCAATGGAAAGAAAAGAAAAGCAGGCGTAAGAAAAACACTGAATTTTATATACATTTAATTTTCCTTTAGGTCCCTCCTACTGGTGACCTATATCTATATTTACCTATAGCTATATCTATCTATATCTATATTTTTCTATCATATAGATAGATATAGATGTGTAAAGAATCTATATAGAGATATATAGAAATATATCTCTATATAGAGAAAGGAAAAGAATATATGATATGTAAATATATAGGAAGTGTGTAAAGAGTCTATATAGAGATGTATAGAGATATTTCTCTATGTAGAGAGAGGAAAATAATATGTGATATGTAAATACATAGGAAAAGAATATATATTTGATATATGTATACAGCAAAAGAATATATAATGTATATAGAGGAAAAATATATCACATATGTGTATACATATCACCAGTAGGAGGGACCTAAAGGGAAAAACATCTGAGACGGTGGAAGCTTTCTATGCTTTTGTAAACTAGTCTTTTTGAAAAAGCTAAACTCTAATCATACAGGGGGAATTAGTCCATGAAGAAAAGGTTAAAAGCCAAAACAGAAAAAGTTGAGAATAGGGTTGATATGTAGCTTGAAAGCGGTATATATGCACATCAGCAGGGTCATGGGAATGAGTCTTGTAGAATTTTTAAGGACTTCAAGATGGTTATAAATTTATAGCTCTGTGTCCATTATTTTTGAGAGCTATTTAAAAAAAGAGAAAGGCTCAGATGACTATAAAGAGTAGAGGTGGAAAACAAAGTGGAGGGAAGATTACTGTAATAATTATAAACTCTTCAGCTTCACTTCAACATGAAGACACTAAATATAATTTTCGGTTACCTATTTTCATTCACCTGCAGTTATGTGAGTTGTGTAACTCCTCACTTAAAAAACTGCAAACAGAGTATTCATGCTTACTCTTGACATTTGTTGGTTTTTAAAAAAAGTTGTACTTTAATCAAATTTAAGATTTTTCTAATAGTAATTTGATTATAAGTCAAATCTTCAGTGATCCATTAAGTCAAAATTTGTGTCAACTTAGTCGCTTTTTTATTTTTTTTCTAATTGACTACATTATATATATTCATGGCATACAATATGATGTTTTGATTTATGTATACATTTTGGAATGGCTATATCACACTAATTAACATATTTATTAACTCACATACTTATTTTTTTGGTGGGGAAAACATTTAAAATCTACTTTTAGCAATTTTTAGGTATATAGTATATTGCTTTTAACTACAATTACTATGATGTACAATGGATCTCCTGAACTAATTCTTCCTGTCTAACCAAAATATTGTATTATTTGACCAACATCCTCCTAATCTTTCTCACCGTACTGCTATTCCACTGCCTGCCTTTATAAGTTTAGCTTTTGTAGATTTGACACATAAATGAGATTATACGGCATTTGTCTTTCTGTGACTGGTTTATCTCACTTGGCATAATGCTTTCCAAACTCATCTATATTGTCTCCAAGACAGGACTTCTTTCTTTTCTTAAAAGCTGATTAATATTCTATTCTCTCCATATATATTACATTGAAAAATCTATCTATTTGTTGATGGACAATTAGATTGGTGCCATATCTTAGCTATTATGAATAAGTCTGCAATTAACATGGGAGGGTAGAGGTTGTTTTGACATATTAATTTCATTTTCTTTGTTTTTATAACCAGAAGTGGAATTGCTGGATTATGTGGTAATTCTCTTTTTAAGTTTTTGAGGAATCTGCATACTGCTTTCCATATTAATATCTTAATATTTATATTCCACATATTGATTCCACATATATTAATATTAATTTACATGACTACCTACAGTCGACTGAACTTGAACAAAGGTGCCAAGAACCCAAGTACCTTAGTGTACTGCCTTTTACAAAATCACCATATCATGACCATTTCTTTCTTTCTTTCTTTTTTAATTTATTTTACTTTTGGTGCATACTATATCTGGCATTTCTCCCCATGTTATCCCTCCCCACCCTCCCCTCTCTCCCCACTCCCCGTTGTCTCTCCCCTACCCCCCCCAACTGTCCCCTGTGTGTGATGCTCCTCTCCCTGAGTCCACGTGTTCTCATTGTTCAACACCCACCTATGAGTGAGAGAGAATGTGGAGAAATAGGAACACTCTTACACAGTTGGTGGGAGTGTAAATTAGTTTAACCATTGTGGAAGACAGTGTGACAATTTCTCAAGGATTTAGAAATAGAAATTCCATTTGACCCAGCAATCCCACTATTGGGTATATACCCAAAGAAATATAAATCGTTCTACTATAAAGACACATGCACACGTATGTTCATTGCAGCCCTGTGTACAATAGCAAAGACCTGGAACCAACTCAAATGCCCATCAATGATAGACTGGACAAAGAAAATGTGGTACATATACACCATGGAGTACTACGCTGCCATAAAAAATGAGTTCGTGTCCTTTGTAGGGACTTGGATGAATCTGGAAACCATCATTCTCAGCAAACTGACCCAAGAACAGAAAGCCAAGCACCGTATATTCTCACTCACAGGTGGGTGTTGAACAACGAGAACACGTGGACTCAGGGAGAGGAGCATCACACACAGGGGACAGTTTGGGGGCGGGTAGGGAAGAGACAATGGAAGGTGGGGAGGGAGGGGAAGGATAACATGGAGAGAAATGCCAGATATAGTATGCACCTAAAGTAAAATAAATAATTTAAAAAACAAACAAAAACATAAAAAAATAAACAAACTGTGCTTTCCAAGATTTTTTCAATGCATAAATAATACTACTATTTTAAAAAGAGAAATAAACTATTTTAAATGTACATTTCCACTATGTACATAACTTCTAGGTTATAAGTTTGAGTTTGGCTTTTTTTTTTTTTTTGTACTAACAAGTATCAAAAAAGTAGACACATCACTTCCATAATTAGGCTATAGAAAATGAAAAAGACACATAGACCAATGGAACAGAATAGAGAAGCCAGAAATAAAGCCAAATACTTACAGCCAACTGATCTTTGACAAAGCAAACAGAAACATAAAGTGTGGAAAGGACATTTAACAAACAGTGCTGGAATAATTGGCAAGCCACATGTAAAAGAATGAAGCTGGATCCTCATCTCTCACTTTATACAAAAATCAACTCAAGATGGATTAAAGACTTAAATCTGAGACCTGAAACCATAAAAATGCTAGAAGGTAACACTGGAAAATCTCTTGTAGACATTGGCTTAGGCAAAGAGTTCATGACCAAGAACCCAAAAGCAAATGCAACAAAACCAAAAATAAGTAAATGGGACCTAATTAAACTAAAAATCTTCTGCACAGCAAAAGAAATAATCAACAGAGTAAACAGACAACCCACAGAGTGGGAGAAGATATTCACAAACTGCATTCAACAAAGGACTAATATCCGGAATCTACAAAGAACTCAAACAAATCAGCAAGAAAAAAAACAAATAATTCCATCAAAAAAGTGGCCTAAGGACACGAATAGACAATTCTCAATAGAAGACATACAAATGGCATATGAAAATTTTTTGATATGCTTCAAACAAATGAAAAAAATGCTCATCATTACTAATTATCATAGAAATGCAAATTAAAAGCACAATGAGATACCACCTTACTCCTGCAAGAATGACCATAATTTAAAAATAAAAACGTAACAGGTGTTAGTTAGCATGGATGTAATGAAAAGGAAACACTTCTACACTGCTGGTGGGAATGTAAACTAGGACAACCACTATGGAAAACAGTATGGAAATTCCTTAAAGAACTAAAAGGAGAACTACCATTTGATCTAGCAATCCCCCTACTGGGTATCTAACCAAAGGAAAGATGTCATTACATGAAAAAGACACTTGCACATGCATGTCTATAGCAGCACAATTCACAACTGCAAAATATGAAATCAACCTCAATGCCCATCAACCAACAAATGGGTAAAGAAAATATGGTATAGATACACCATGGAATAGTACTCAGCCATTAAAAAGCAAGAAATAATGGCCTTTGCAGCAAATTGGATGGAATTAGAGACTACTATTCTACGTGAAATAACTCAGGAATGGAAAAGCAAATATTGTATGTTCTCACTTATAAGTGGGAGCTAAGCTATGAGGATGCAGAGGCATAAGAGTGATACAATGGATTTGGGGGCCTTGGGAGAAAGGGGGCGAGGGATAAAAGACTACACATTGGGTACAGTGTACACTGCTCAGGTGACAGGTGCACCAAAATCTCAGAAATCATCACTAAATAATTTATCCATGTAATTAGCACCATCTGTACCCAAAAAACTATTGAAAATTTTAAAAAGGTATTAATATTTGAAAGTCCACTAGAACTTGTCCTATGATACATGTTTTGGTCAATGCAAACTTGTACTTAAACTTTTTGTAATAATTATTTTCATGTATGTTTTCTTCTTTTTTCTCTAACCACTTCAGATTCTTCTTAAAAGGTAGAGAGCATGCATCTTTTGCTTTTGCTGATCCCCACAGCTCCCGAATACATGCTGTGTTTATCAGGGATTAACAAATACTGACTAATTTTATTGTGTGCCTTCATCTGCATTCATGTGGCATCTTAAAACACATTTCTCTCTCTATAATACTGGATTGTAATGAATTGTGTGACTGTCTCAACTTCATTTGAGGCTGTGGGTTTGTTGAAGCCAATTATCTTACTGATTTCTGTGTTTCTAGCACTAATCATTATTCCTGAAACAGACACGTGCTCAATAAAAGGCACTGAAAGATATGTCATCATAATACCTGGACCCGACTGACAGGTAAGACATACCTTCTGCTCACAGGCCTGAACGCTTTTTTTTTTCACTGTGGTTCAGGCACACAGCATACTGTGGAGAGCTCAGCGTTTGTCTAAAGCCAGAGTGCTTTAGTTTCAGTCACGGTTCTGCATTAATGCATGGCTCTATGGCCTGAGCAAGCTACTTAACCTCTCTATTTGTTTTTCCCTAAGTTGCAATGTGGGATAATAATGTCTGCTTCACAGGTTGTTTTGAGGAAATGAGTCAATTCATGTTAACTGTATCATAGTCCTGCGCATGTGGTAAGCTCTCAATGCATGACATTACCAGAAGGCTTCTTCATTAAGTTAAACTACAGAATGAAAGGCCTTGACTGGCAAAATAGCACTGTGAGATACACACCCCTGTATTCTGTGTGAAATCTGTTATTCTGTTACCCTGCTACATTGCCTGTCTTTAAGATTTTCAGAAAATGTAAGTTTCAAGTTTCTCTAGATGTAAGTAAAATGTAACAGCTTTATTAGAAAAGCTCTCATGAGAAACACAAAGCATGTGTTCAAGCTGATTTTCACTTATTTCTGGCTATTAAATTCTGAATCAAGAGAAGGAAGTCCTTGTACTTACATATTTGACATGAAGTGAATTTGGAATTTTAAAATTGCATTTATTTTGCTGAAGCCTCTTCTCTCTGTTATTCTTAAAGTGAAGTTTATCAATAGAATCATCTAACATAAACCATGTGGCTATAGCTATACCTTCCCAACATGTAGGGAACCTGAGGCCAACGGCGTTTCTGCCCTGAAGGTACATGCACAGTGTGTACAGGGCCGTTATTTACCTTGGCAACGTTTTAAAGACAGAGACAATTTTTCATCTGGGAAAAGAACAAAAAATGGAAAGGATAATACACCTCTATTCAAGTTCAGCACAAAAGACCATGGGCAGAGCATTTTAATAATTTTGAGAGTGCCTATGGCGAGGTCTCTTTTAGATTCACTGAGAATTTTCCAGGCTATCTCTACTCATAATCGGCATGAAGCCATTGTATTAAACCTCCTGTCAAATGTGCTGCTGGCTGGCCTTGAAAATGACATTACTAAAATATAACTGCAGCCTTTAATATCTCTAGGGCTGTGTACGTGCATATTTAATAATCTAATCCATTAAAACAAACAAACAAAATGTTTCTAATTTTTGTGAAATTTTGTGAAAAACTGAAGTTGAGTTGTTAGAAATGACCGGTTTACAGAGCACTGTGAAGTACATTTAATTTTAGCATTATCTTTCTATTATCTCATTTTGTAATTTTTTTTTCTGAGACAGAGCCTTGCTCTGTCGCCCAGGCTGGAGTGCAATGGTACAAAATCTTGGCTCACTGCAACCTCTGCCTCCTGAGTTCAAGAGATTCTCCTGCCTCAGCCTCCTGAGTAGTTGGGACTATAGGTGCGCACCTCCACCCTCAGCTAATTTTTCCGTATTTTTAGTAGAGATGGGGTTTTGCCACATTGCCTAGGCTGGTCTCGAACTCCTGAGTTCAGGTGATTCGCCTACCTCCACCTCCCAAAGTGCTAGGATTATAAGCGTGACCTATCGTGCTTGGCTTCATTTTGTAATTTTTTACTTGATACGACAAACATTTATCACATACTTCTTGGTATAAATAAACAAATAAAAAGTTATGTTATTTGATAATGTAACACAGTTATCTGTCAATAATACAGAGTCAAAGGCAAAATATGTCTCATCATAGTTACTCAAAAAAAATCCATGCCAAATCTGCTATATTCAGTGACTCCTTCTTTTTGTCTTTTTATTGTGATTATCTGTTTATCCATTTTTTAAAAGTTCAACATGCTGCCAAATTACTAAAGTAAACCACCACTACATTTGTTTTTCAAATGTTCTAGAATAGTGGTGCTTAAGAGAGCCACAGAGAGAATATCATGAAAGACAACTACATGGATTAGAAAGACTTCACTGGACGGTGCGACCGAGGGGGCCACCCAGTGAAAAATATCAACAATATTGCTTATCTCATTAATTATCAGTATGCTCTGAAATTTCTCTTTTGTAGTGATTAAAAAAAATTAGATACTTTAAAAATCTCTGATGAGATCCATTGAGAAAGCCTCTTTGTGATATCTGGCGGCACAAAAGGCAGGCGGATTTATCACCTTCTCCTTACTCCCATTTCCAGTGCAGCTTTGTGAACAGAAGGTGATAGACAATGTTTCATTGCATTGTATCTTCAGTTTGTACATATTACATGTAGATACTCATACGTACTCACCAATTTCATTCTGCAGACAAAGATTCCGGGACAGATTCCTCAGCAGCGAGATGGCTGTCTTTTTCACGCTTGGGTCACCAACATACAGCATCTTTCGGGTGTGCTGCAGGCCACTTTCCTTCTGGACAACTGTCTGAGCTACTGACATCGGCATCTGTTTTGTGAGACATATAAGTACCATTGCATTGCATTTCACGGTAATTTGAAGTTTTCTACAGATTACCAGAGGTTGATGAAAATGTTTTACTGAATTTTATTTTATTTATTTTGAGATAGAGTCTTTCTCTGTCACCCGGGCTGGAGTGCAGTGGCACAATCTCAACTCACCACAACCTCTGCCTCCCAGGTTCAAGTGATTCTCCTGCCTCAGCCTCCTGAGTAGCTGGGATTACAGGCATGTGCCACCACGCCCAGTGAATTTTTTTGTATTTTTAGTAGGGATGGGTTTTCACCATGTTGACCAGGCTGGTCTCGAACTCCTGACTCAGGTCATCCACCCACCTCAGCCTCTCAAAGTGCTGGGATTACAGGTGTGAGCCACCATGCCTGGCCGAAGATGTTTTAAAATCTAGGACTGTGATGAAACTAGTTTAAAGGTATTTTCTTTAAACTCTTGTCAGGTTTTTCAGTCAATTCCTAGATAAAAACTGTTTATTCAGTACTTTTAAATGCAATCTTGGGGCAGGGCGTTTACACTGAAAAATACAAAATATTAGCTGGTCATGGTGGCACATGCCTGCAATCCCAGCTACAAGAGGCTGAGGTAGGAGAATCGCTTGAACCTGGGAGACAGAGGTCGTGGAGAGCCAAGATCGCACCACTGTGCTCCAGCCTGGGTGACAGAGCAATGCTCTGTCTAAATAAATAAATAAACGCAACGTTGTATTTGATTAGTTATTACATTTTTTGTATGTGTGTTTACAAATAGATTTCCTTCTTCCTTTTCTTGTGCTATCCTTTTCACTTTTAGAATCAAGGTTATACTAACATCATTAAGTTAGTTGGGTAGTATTTAATCTTTTTCTATTTCCTTTAGCTATTTGTGTAATACAAGTACAATCTCTTCTTTTGGGTGTGGTAGTATTTAGCTATACAGATTGAATATCCCTTATCTGAAATGCCTGAGACCAGAGGTGTTTTGGGTTTTTTCAGATTTTGGAATATTTGCAAATATATAATGAAGTATCTTGGGGATGAGAACCAAGTCTAATCATGAAATTTATTTATCTTTCATATATACCTTACACTCACAGCTTGGAGGTTATTTTATACATATGTGTAATAATTCTGTGCATGAAGTCGTTTGTATACATCGAAGCATCAGAAAGCAAAGGTGTCACTATCTCAGCCACCCATGTGGACAATCTGAGCTTGTTTGGCATCACCATTATTCCTGACTCTGAATTCATATACTACTGATAAGCAATCATTTTCTTACACTTACACATGTACCTGACAGTAAAAAATATGACATACCATTAATACAGTTAAAAAAAATAATGTGTTCAGGTAACTACGCAGCACAGTAGCATAACCAGAATACCTGTCTCAGTCTCTAACTACCATGCTGTGTTTTGATGGAAAGGTTACTGTCCACTGTGTTTTACTTTTTTCAGATGAGAAGAAACATGAGAAGCAACTGAGGGACCAGGAACTGGGTCCTCTAGGGATGAAGAGACATTCTGTTGGATGGTTTTGTAAAATGTTCCCTCCAGAGTCATCTGCCTCATTAACAATGTTTTTTTTTTTCCTTTAACGTTTAAGTTCACGGGTACATGTGTAGGATGTGTAGGTTTGTTACACAGGTTAATGTGTACCATGGTGGTTTGCTGCACAGATCATCCTATCACCTAGGTATTAAGCCCAGCATTTATTAGCTATTCTTCCTGATGCTCTCCCTCATCCACCAAACCCCCAACAGGCCCCAGTGTGTGTTGTTTCCCACCAAGTATCCATGTGTTCCCATTCTTCAGCTCCCACTTATAACTGAGATCATGTAGTGCTTGGTTTTCTGTTCCTGCATTAGTTTGCCGCAGATAACAGCTTCCAGCTCCATCTATGCCCCTGCAAAGGATGTGATCTCATTCCTTTTGATGGTTGCACAGTATTCCATGGTGTATATGTATGACATTTTCTTTACCCAGTCTATTATTGATGGGGATTTGGGTTGATTCCATGTCTTTGCTATTGTGAATAGTGCTGCAGTGAATATTCACATGCATGTATCTTTATAAGAGAATGATTTATATTCCTTTGGGTATATACACAGTAATGGGATCGCTGGGTCAAATGGTATTTCTATCTCTAGATCTTTAGGAATCACCACACTGTTTTCCACACAGTTGAACTAATTTGTACTCTCACCAATGGTAGGAAAGCATTCATTTTTCTCTGCAAATTCACCAGCATCTGTTGCTTTTTGACTTTTCAATAACTACCATTCTGACTGGCATAAGATGGTATCTCACTGCGGTTTTAATTTGCATTTTTCTAATGATCAGTGACACTGAGCTTTTTTCATGTTTGTTGATCACATGTCTGTCTTCTTTTGAGAAGAGTTTGTTCATGTCCTTTGTCCACTTTTTACTTTGTTTTTTTTTTTTTTCAAAGACAGTGTCTTGCTCTGTCACCCAGGCTGGAGTACAATGGCATAATCTTGGCTCGCCGCAACCTCTGCCTCCCGGGTTAGGCACACCCCACACATGTCTGGCTACTTTTTTTGTATTTTTAGTAGAAACGGGGTTTCTCCATGTTGGTCAGGCTGGTCTCAAACTCCCAACTTCAGGTGATCTGCCCACCTTGGCCTCCCAAAGGGGTTTTTTTGTTTCCTAAATTTAAGTTCCTTGTAGACTCTGAATATTAGACCTTTTGTCAGACAGATAGATTGTAAAATATTTCTCCCATTCTGTAGGTTGTCTGTTCACTCTGATGGTAGTTTCTTTTGCTGTGCAGAAACTCTTTAGTTTGACTGGATCCCATTTGTCAATTTTTGGTTTCACTGCTATTGCTTTTGGCATTTTTGACATGAAATCTTTGCCGGTGCCTATGTCCCGAATGGTATTGCCTAGATTTTCTTCTAGGGTTTTTATTGTTTTGGATTTTACATTTAAGTCTTTAATCCATCTTGAGTTAATTTTTGTATAAGTTATAAGGAAGGGGTCCAGTTTCAATTTTCTGCATATGTCTAGCCAGTTCTCCCAGCACCATTTATTAAATAGGGAATCCTTTCTCCATTGCTTCCTTCTGTCAGGTTTGTTGAAGATCAGATTGTTGTAGGTATGCAGTCTTATTTCTGAGTTCTCTATTCTATTCTATTGGTCTATGTGTCTGTTTTGGTACCAGTACCATGCTGTTTTGGTTACTGTAGCCTTGTAGTACAGTTTGAAGTCAGGTAGCATGATGCTTCTAGTTTTGATCTTTTTAATTAGGATTGTCTTGGTTATTCAGGCCCTTTTTCAGTTCCCTATAAATTTTAAAACAGTTTTTTCTAATTCTGTTAAGAATGTCAATGGTAGTTTAATGGGAATAGCATTGAATCTATAAATTACTTTGGGCAGTAGTTTACTGAGAATTTTTACATGAAGCAATGTTGAATTTTATCAAAGGCCTTTTCTGCATCTATTGAGATCATGTGGTTTTTGTCTGTAGTTCTGTTTATGTGACAAATCATGTTTATTGATTTGCGAATGTTGAACCAACCTTGCATCCCAGGGATGAAATCCACTTGATGGTGGTGGTTAAGCCTTTTGATATGCTGCTAGATTGAGTTTGCCAGTATTTTATTGAGGATTTTTGTTTCAATGTTCATCAGGGCTATTGGCCTGAAGTTTTTTTTGTTGTATCTCTGCCAGGTTTTGGTATCAGGATGATGCTGGTCTCATACAATGAGTTAGGGAAGAGTCCCTCCTTTTCAATTTTTTTGAATACTTTCAATAGAAATGGTACCTGCTTTTCTTTGTACCTCTGGCAGAATTCAGCTGTAAATCTGTCTGGTCCTGGGCTTTTTGTGGTTGGTAGGCTATTTATTACTGCCTCAATTTTAGAACTCATTATTGGTCTATTAAGGGATTCAATTTCTTCCTGGTTCAGTCTTGGGAGGTATGTGTGTCCAGGAATTTATTCACTTTTTGTTGTAGATTTTCTAGTTTATGTGCATAGAGGTAGTTGCAGTATTCTCTGATGGTTGTATGTATTTCTGCGGGGTCAGTGGTGATATCTCGCTTATCATTTCTTATTGTGTTATTTGATTCTTCTTTCTTTTCTATTAGTCTAGCTAGCAGATCATTTTATTAATTTGTTTTTCCCCCAGAAAACAGCTCCTGAATTTGTTGATTTTTTTGAAGGTTTTTTTTTGTGTGTTTGTATCTCCTTCGGTTCCACTCTGATCTTGGCTATTTCTTGCCTTCTGCTAGCTTTGGGGTTTGTTTTCTCTTGGTTTTCTAGCTCTTTTAGTTGTGATGTTAGGTTGTCACCTTGAGATCTTTTTAGCTTATTGATGTGGGCAGTTAGTGCTATAAATTTCCCTCTTAACACTGCTTTAACTGTGTCCCAGAGATTCTGGTATATTATCTCTTTCTCTCTCTCTCTCTCTCTCTTTTTTTTTTTTAAGAGACAGGGTTTCACCATGTTGGCCAGGATGGTCTTGATCTCTTGACCTCGTGATCCACCTGCCTCAGCCTCCCAAAGTGCTGGGATTACAGGTGTGAGCCACCATGCCCAGCACATCTCTTTTTCTCATTAATTTCAAAGAACTTCTTGACTTCTGCCTTAATTTCATTATTTATCCACAAGTCATTCAGGAGCAAGTTGTTTAATTTCCATGTAGTTGTGTGGTTTTGAGTGAATTTCTTAATCTGGAGTTCTAATTTGTTTGCGCTGTAATCTGAGAGATAGTTTCTTATGATTTCAGTTCTTTTGCATTTGCTGAGAAGCATTTTACTTGTGATTATGTGAACAAACTGAGTAAGTGCCATAGGGTGAGGAGAATAATGAATATTCTGTTGTTTTTTGGTGGAGAGTTCTGTAGATATCTATAAGGTCTGCTTGATCCAGAGCTGGGTTAGCGCTTCTTGTTGAACTGAACCATCATGTAATACCCTTCTTTGTCTTTACCATTATGTAATACGCTTCTTTGTCTTTTTTTTTAAAATTTAATCTTTGTTGGCTTAAAGTCTGTTTTATCAGAACAAGGATTGCAACCCTTGCTTTTTTCTGTTTTTCCATTTGCTTGGTAAAATTTCCTCCATCCCTTTATTTTGAGCCTATGTGTGTCTTAGCATGTGAGATGGGTCTCTTGAAGACAGCACACCAATGGGGTTTGGTTCTTTATCCAGGCTTGCCATTCTGTGTCTTTTAACTGTCGCATTTAGCTCATTTACATTTAAGGCTAGTACTGTTATGCGTGAATTTGATCCTGTCATCATGATGCTAACTGGTTATTTTGCAGACATGTCTATGTGGTTGCTTCACAGTGTCACTGGTCTGTGTACTTCAGTGTGGTTTCATAGTGGTTGGTAATGGTTTTTCCTTTTCGTATTTAGTGTTTCCTTCAGGAGCTTTAGCAAGATAGGCCTGGTAGTAATGAATTCCCTCAACATTTGCTTGTCTGAAAGGATCTTATTTCTCTTTCGTTTATAAAGCTTAGTTTGGCTGGAAATGAAATTCTGGGTTGGAAATTCTTTTCTTTAAGAATGTTAAATATTGGCCCCCAACCTCTTCTGGCTTGTAGAGTTTCTGTTGAGAAGTCTGCTGTTAGTCTGATGGGCTTACCTTTGTAGGTGACCTGGCCTTTCTCTCTGGCTGCCCTTAACATTTTTTCTTTCATTTTGATCTAGAATCTGATGAGTATGTGTCTTGGAGATGAACTTCTCATGGAATATCCTACTGGGGCTCTATGCATTTCCTGAACTTGAATGTTGGCCTGTCTTGCTAGGTTGGGGAAATTCTCCTGGATGATATCTTAAAGTATGTTTTCCAACTTGGTTCTATTCTCCCTGTCTCTTTCAGGTACCCCAATCAGTCGTAGGTTCAGTATCTTTACGTAATCCCACATTTCCTGGAGGTTTTGTTCATTCCTTTTCATTCTTTTTTCTCTAACCTGGTCTGCCTGTCTTATTTCAAAAAGATTGTCTTCAAGCTCTGAGATCCTTTCCTCTGTTTGGTCTATTCTGCTTTTGATACTTTTGATTGCACTGTGAAGTTCTCATGTTATATTTTTCAGCTCCATCAAGTCAGTTATGTTCCTCTTTAAACTGTCTATTCGGGTTATCAGTTCCTGTATTGTTTTATCATATTCTTGGCTTCTTTACATTGGGTTACAACATGCTCCTTTATCTCAGTGAAGTTTACCCATCTTCTGAAGCCTACTTCTGACAATTCAGCCATCTCAGCCTCAGCCCAGTTCTGTGCCCTTGCTGGAGAGGTGCTGCAGTCATCTGAAGAAGAGGCACTCTGGCTTTTTGAGTTTTCAGCGTTTTTGCATTGATTCTTTCTCATCTTTTTGGGCTTACCTACTTTTGATCTTTGAGGCTGCTGACTTCTGAAGGGGTTTTTGTGGGGTCTTTTTTGTTAATGTTGTTGTTGTTTTGTTTGTTTGTTTTTCTTTTAACAGTAAGGCTACTGACTGTTAGCAACCATAGGGCTGATGTGGTTTGCTAGGGGTCTGCTGCAGACCTTAGTTGCCTCTGTTTTTCCCATACTTGGAGGCATCAACAGTGAAGTCTGTGAAGCAGCAAAGATGGCAGCCTGCTTCTTCCTCTGGACACTCCATCCAGGTGTGCACTGACCTGCTGCTGGCCCAAATGCTCCTGTCAGAGGCGTCTGGAGACGGCTGTTGAAAGGTCTCACCCACTCAGGAAACAGAATTAGGGACCCGTTTATGAAGCAGTCTGGCTATAGGGCAGGTGTGCTGTGTTGGAGAGGACCTTTCCTCATCTGGACTGTCCAAACTCTCCAGAGTAAGCAAGTTGGAACAGGTCAGTTGGCCGAACCAACAGCTCAGTTGACTGAACCACAGAGAAGGTGGCCTCCCCTACTGCTGGGAGCTCTGTCCCAGGGAGAGATCAGAGCTCTGTCTACATAAGCCTGGCTGAAGTGACTGAAGGCTCCCCACAGAGAGGCCCTGCCCAGTGAGGAGGAATGAATCAGGGTTCCACTTTAAAGCAGTTTGGGTACAATCTGGCACAGCAGCTGTGCTGTGTTGGGGGGGGTGTCCCTTCTTCAAATGGGCCACCTGGACTCTCCAGAGCTGGCAGGCTGGAATGTGGAGTTGACCAAACCACAGAAATGGGAGCCACCCCTCCCCCAGGAACTCCCTTCTGTTTCAGGCAGACTCACTGTGTTGCCATTGGCTGGCTGGAATTCCAAGCCAGTGGGTATTAACTTGTGAAGTGCTGTGGAAGTGGGGCCCACGGAACAATGCTGCTTGGCTCCCTGGATTCAGCCCCTTCCTACGGGAACGTACAAAGGGAGTTGTCACCTAGCTGGGAATTCTGGGGCCAGAGTATGTAGAATGCTTGTCTGTGTGTCCCTGTGCTGAGACTTGACACAGCTCTGTTTATCAGACCCAAGGCCCTGGTAGCATGGGCTCACAAGGGGATCTCCTGATCCATGGGTTACAAAGATTTGTGGGAGAAGCATGGTTTCCTGGGTGAGTTGTGCAATCAGTCATCGCTTCCCTTCGCTGGGGGTGGGGGTTCCTTTGGCTCCATGAGGCTCCTGGATGGGCCATTGCCCCACCCTGTTTTTCTTCATTCTCCTTGGGTCAAGATGATTGTCTTGTCAGTCCCAATGCAAGAACCTGGACATTTCAGTTAAAGGTGCTGAATTCACTTGCTGCTTTCATACCTCTCTGGGCCGTGGACTGTGGCTGCTTCTCATGGGCCCTCTTGGCCCTCAACTCTACAATGGTTCTTATTTTAGCAGTCTCTCTTTGATTTTATAAATAGACATGACTTGTTTTGTTATGAATGCCTGCTGCTCTAGCCTTTCAATAAGCCCATCACACAATTTCACCCTGTCATCTACAGGCACTTTTTCTGCAGTGTTAACAACATCACTATTATTACAATTACCTTATTCAGAATCATTTTGGCTATTTCACCATTGGTCAGTGAATGAACAAGGGGAGCCTCGTTATCAATGTGAAAAACTTCTTCAGTGTTCACTTCTTCCAGCTCACTGATGGACTCTGAAGGTCTATTTTTTTTGGCAAAGGTAAGAAGTTCAGACATCATTTTTTTTCTCACTTGACATATGTAATCCTTCAAAGTCGCCACCTTGTTCATCATCACCACTGGACATAGCTGTAGGCCAGAGCTATGTCAGGCATGCACACCTGTGTTTTTAGTTACAAGCAATGGCAACAGCATATACAGCATTTCTGTATATGCTATGTATGCTATATATATGCTAAATTCCTTTTGAACACTTTCTCACACCCACACCTCTGCATAACTAGCTAGCATGCTATTCAAGAAAGTGTTTTTTTAGTCTACTCTTTACTGCTCTAAGGATATTCTGATCACAGGGCTAAACTGATGAAGTCACATTTGGGGGAAAGTACACAGAATAAACATTTTTAAAATGAGAATTTCAGCTGGGAGATGAGTAGAACAGTTGTCATGTAATAACAAAATCTTGCAGTCATCAGCCAGTTGAGTCTCCCTGCAGCAAGCATAAGCCACTTGGTACCAAATGTTTGTGAAACCAATCAAAAAAGATGTCCCTGGTGATCCGTGTCTTTTTGTTAGCATAATAACAGACTGGTAAGAAATTCACTCCTTGAAAACAGTGAGGACATAAGCTTGTATCTAACACCCCACTTATGCGTGCCTGATGCATTAGCACATCCCAGCATAGTTATTCTGTCCTTGGCAGTCTTAATTCTAGTAGGTGCTGTCTCATCAGCTGTAGTCAGTGTCTTTCTGAGGCAATGATTTCAAAACAGTGATGTTTCATCACATTATAGACTTGTTTTGGCTTCAGATTTTCATTAGCCATGACTGTGGCAAACTCAGTAAATTTCTTCACTGCTTTGTGATCAGCAGTTACTTTATTACCACAAATCTTTTTTTTTTTTTTAAGATGGGGTTTCACCATATTGGTCAGGCTGGTCTCAAACTCCTGACCTCAGGTGATCCATCTGCCTCAGCCTCCCAAAGTGCTGGGATTACAGGTGTGAGCCACTGCGCCCAGCTACCACAAATCTTTAAACATGTAATGCTATGTCTTTTTTCAAATTTCTGCAATCATTCCTTTTAATTTTCAGTTCATCATTATCTTTGTTTGTTTCATGGTCAGGATACCATTACGTAGCATGTGTTCACCGTGACATGGACAGATTTGCACTTTCAATACGTGATTAAGATCTTCATGTTTAGCTTTATGCAGTTTTCTAATCTTCACTAACTTCTGTTAATCACTTTCAGCATAAAACGTCAATGGTGTATCCTTCTGTTTCTTCAGGTCATATATGGACGTTTCATACACTCCTGTTCAGTTTCTTCAACAGCTTGGCTTTCTGTGCTATAGGTAAACATAAATGCTTCCTCTTTTTATACTGTTACCCTGAGGGGTACCTGCAGGCCATTCCGTCATTTTCTTTTTTTTTGGAGACCGAGTCTCACTCTGTTGCCCAGGTTGGAGTGCAGTGGTACGATCTCAGCTCACTACAACCTCCGCCTCCCGGGTTCAAGCAATTCTCTGTCTCAGCCTCCCAAGTAGCTGAGATTACAGGCACCCACCACCATGCCTGGATAATTTTTGTATTTTTAGTAGAGATGGCGTTCACCATCTTGGCCAGGCTGGTCTTGAACTCCTGACCTCATGATCCACCCACCTTGGCCTCCCAAAGTGCTGGGATTACAAGTGTGAGTCACTGCACCAGGCTCATTTTGTCGTTTTCAACAATATCTTTACATCACAGAGCAAAGAGTAAGCAAGAAAACACAGTTGAGTCATGCATGTAGGTCTTGGCCCCATGTGCGGCATTGTGAGAAACCTGCCATCAGCGTGCCTGGCCTGCACACATGCCGTTTTACTATCCTTTGTGGGTGTGCTTGCTTGAATGGGGGAAACTGGGTGTATGCGGAAATGATATATGGTAGCTGAAGGGAGGTGGGAGGTTTTTTTTTTCTGCTTGGGGATGCTGAGTAAACTGTGTATTATGTGCCTGTGTTTTGACTGTGACTCGTCACATAAGGTTAAGTATAAAATTTTCGATGTGTGTTGTCATGCTGGTGCTAAAAAGTTTTGGATTTTGGAGCATTTCAGATTTTGAAAATTTGGATTAGGTTTGCTCAGCCTACATTACTGTATATCTGCTACTCATTTCCACGGTGACATGGAATCTGTGTTCACCCAGAGAGCTAATTGAGCTGAGAAAAAATCTTAAAGGGAGATATCTTTCATTATCATTTCAGTTTATTTACTGGTTGATGATTAGTCATCTTTTCTGTTTCTTCTTGTTCAACTTTTGGAAATTCACAGACTGAGTAATTTACTGTTTTTTTTTTTTAAGATGTTGTCTCACTCTGCCACCCAGGCTGGAGTGCAGTAGTGCGATCTTGGCTCACTGAAACCTCTGCCTCCTGGGTTCAAGGGATTCTCCTGCCTCAGCCTCCCAAGTAGTTTGGATTACAGGTGCCCACCACTACGCTCAGCTAATATTTGTATTTTTAGTTAGAGATGGGGTTTTGCCATGTTGGCCAGGCTGGTCTTGAACTCCTGACCTCAAATGATCTGTACGCCTTGGCCTCCCAAAGTGCTGAGATTTCAGGAATGAGACACTGTGCCCGGCCGTTATTAACTTCTAAATGGGAAAACCCACCACAATTTCCATACAACTGACTCGCCAATTGACTTTCTGTAACCCGCTTATAAGTTTGGATCTATATTCTGTCAAGTCCATGTTAACTTGATTGCTGTCCTTGAATTTGTTATTCTTGGTTGGAGTTGTAAACTATCATGAGCACGGTCAGTCTAAAGGTGAGGATTTTATTTCTGAAAATATAAAATACCTTGACTTCTAAGAGCTTACTGGAGAAATAAAAAAAAAAAATGTAGCCTCCAGTTTTCAAAACCAATTCATCACAAGATTGAAGGTTATAAATCCAAATAATGGTCAGTGTTAGCCCAATAGTGACCAAACAAACAAACATAAAACAAAAACACTAAACAAAACCAAAGCAAAAAACTAAACAAAATCCCAAAACAAGCAAACAAATAAAAACTAGGCAGAAAGCAGATGGCTTGTCAAGACTAAGGCGTAAGGACCCCGGATTTTAGGAACAGGATGATCAGATTGGTGGGAGAAAATGTATAAACATTGGGAAGTAGAATCATTTCAAGTTCATTTTGGGCCTTCAGATAAGACTTTAACGCTAATCAACTTACTTTAAACTGAGCCTGCTTAATACATAATGAAACAAATAATTGTCATGCCTTATTGTTTTTATAATTTAGTATCTTTTTTCTTTCAATATTAAAAATAGTAGGAAGATGCTGGGACTGGTGGCTCATGTCTGTAATCCCAGCACTTTGGGAGGCTGAGGTGGGAGGACTGCTTGAGGCCAGGAGTTTGAGAGCAGCCTGGGCAACATAGTGAGACCTTGCCTCTACAAATGGTTAAAAAAAAAAAAAAATTAGCCAGGTGTTGTGGTGTATGCCTGTGATCCTAGCTACTTAGGAGGCCGAGGTGGGAGAGAATCACTTGAACCCTGGTAGTTGAGGCTGCAGTGAGCCATGATTACACCACTGCATTCCACCCTGGGTGATAAGCAAGACCCATCTCAAAAAAAAAAAAAAAAAAAAAGGAGGAAGAAAACATGTAATTGTTTAAAAAAAAAAGAAAAAACCAGGCACAATGGCTCACACCTTTCATCCCAGCACTTTGGGAGGCTGAGGTGGGTAGATCACAAGGTCAGGAGTTCGAGACTAGCCTGACCAACATAGTAAAACTCTAACTCTACTTAAAATACAAAACTTAGCCAAGCGTGGTGGTGTCTGCCTATAATCCTAGCTACTCAGGAGGCTGAGGCAGGAGAATCTCTTGAACCAAGGAGGCAGAGGGTACAGTGAGCTGAGATCACACCACTGCACGTTAGCTTGGGCCACAGAGTGAGACTCTGTCTCAAAAAAAAAAAGAAAAAAGAAAGCATGTAATTGTTAGATACAGTTACAATACTCTGTTATTAGTTATTAAAACGTAACTTTTATTAGACTCTCAAAGTGTTCATGACTCAAAGGAATTTAATTACTATTTTATAATAGTAGTTTTATAATGTTTGTTCTATTATAAACAAATTAAAATCTGTCTTTCATTAATTTGCAGAACATTCTGTTAGACTATTTGCTCTCCTCTACAAAAATCCTTTCCCTGTAGCCACCCAGGGAGGAGACTATTCGACACCACTCCTGTATTCTGGGCCAGGAGAGAGGTTTGGCAAGCCTCTCTCTTCCCAAAGGTGCTTTTACGCTACTACGTCTTCCCTCAAATGCTAAGTCCTGCTCTTCTGGGTCACAGCAGTCCAGCTCTATCACCCCCCACAGCATTTTCTTTACTATTGCAAGGCCTACTGTTCTTTCCTCAACATTCACTGGAGGCTTTGGAGCCCAGTTCACAGCCTTCTCCACCTCCTGTTCATATATGTCACCAAAAGATTACCTCACACTGCCTAGACTTCCCCAAAGCCCCTGACTTGCATCTCTTCTATATAGTAGCCACTCACTTCCATGGTCACACAGACCCTGTGTTCACTGAGAGACATGTTGCCTCTGAAAACATAAACTCAGAATGTCGGGCTCTGAACACATTTTCCCGTTCTCCTTGCTCTCCCTCCCTCCCTACCATGTTTCTCTTCAGCCTCATCAAGAACTTTAGTTCCTTTACCCAACCTTCATTCCTTACACCTCAAGTTATCAATTCTCTCCTGTGTTAACTTTCTCATTTAGACTAGGGTATACAAACCATCACATTAAGTACTATCTTTCCAGGCCAGGCGCTATGGCTCAAGCCTGTAATCCCAGCACTTTGGGAGGCCAAGGAAGGCAGATCACCCGAAGGCAAGAGTTCAAGACCAGCCTGGCCAACATGGTGAAAACATAATCTCTAATAAAAATACAAAAAATTAGCTGGGCGTGGTGGTGGGTGCCTGTAATCCTAGCTACTTAAGAGGCTGAGATAGGAGAACTGCTTGAATCCAGGAGGTGGAGGTTGCAGTGAGCCGAGACAGAGCGAGACTCCATCTCACCAAAAAAAAAAAAAAAAAAGTTCCAATACCCTCAATAATCTTGTCATTCCAGCTTATTTTTCTCTCACTCATTAAAACTGCAATATAGGGTCTACTTAACTTTTTTATTTTCTGATTATATACTTGTCTAGCTTTTCTTTTTTTTTTTTTTGTCTACCAAATATTGCTAGGGCGAGCAGTGTATTTGCAGAAGAACCAATCTGCAAATGATGGCCTCCAACCTCTACCAGGAAATTAATGTTGCTAGTAAACTTACTGCTTCTCAACCACCAGTGGTGGTTTCAAAGCCTTACACCAAAATCACCCTTGTAAAATTTAATCTGATTACATTCCACACCTCAGATTTAAACCCTTTCATGACTCCCCATTGCCTTCAGAATGATGTTCAAACATCTTAGTATGGCTCATATAGTCCTCTATAGCCTGACATTTTCCTTCCCTTCCTCCCTTACCACTACTCCCTAATTCTCTAGGTTATAGCTCTCCTAAACCACCTATCTCTCCTATTAGACCATTCATTAGCCTCTTGAAAAAAAGAAATGTATCGTATCCATCTTTTCTCCACCTCAGTGCCTTGTGTGGTACCTTGCACATGACAGGTCCTATACAAATGTTTACTGACCTGAATTGTGTAAATAATATGCTATAAAGTTTCCCTGAAGATTTATCATCTCAGAAGGTACTTGAAAACAAAATGAGGAATCAAATAAAGTCACAAAATGTTTCTTAAAATTTTTGTTTTGTTTTAAAACATGAGAATTTCTTTAGAATTAAAATCTCGCTTTATAGATGTATCACACTATACTATTTAATGATATATGCTTAGATATAATAAAGAGCATTGATGTTTTCATGTTAATTCATAAAAACAATCATTGAAAACATGTGACTCTAGATGAGGTCTGATTCCTTAAACGGTGTTTGCTCAGACAGCACGGCAAAATTTTACTAATTCCGATACACTTAGGGAAATGAGAAAGTCTGAGGTAGGATGACCTTTATAATTTGCTCCATAAGGAAAATAAACAGAGCTACCAAATAGAGATTCTGTATTCTAGCTTTTCTAAGGATGTGAGAATGACTGTTAATTAGCTGGTCAACTGTTTGCAAATAACACTTCTAATTCATAGTGCCTTGATCACTAATGAGGTTGAACCAATGTTTTCCAAAAAAATATTTCAACTTTCAGATTCAGGGGATGGATGTGCAGGTTTGTGACACAGGTATATTGTGTGATGCTGAGGTTTGTGATATGAATGATCCCGTCACCTAGGTAGTCAGCACAGTACCCAAGAGTTAGTTTTTCATCCCTTTCCCCCTCCTCCTCTCCCTCTTCTTGTAGCCTCTAGTGTCTACTGCTGCCATCTTTATGTCCATGAGTAGCCAATGTTTAGCTCCCATATCTAAGTAAGAATATGTGGTATTTGTTTTTCTGTACCTGCATTAATTCACTTAGAATAATGGCTTCCAGCTTTATTTATGTTGCTGCAAAGGACGTGATTTTACTCTTTTTTTATGGCTGCATACATTCCAGGGTGCATATGTACCACATTTTCTTTATCTAATCCACCATGGATGGGCACCCAGGTGGATTCCGTGTCTTTGCTATTGTGAATGGCATGGTGATGAACGTATGAGTGCATATGTCTTTTTGGTAGAATAATTTTCCTTTGGATATATACTCAGTAATGGGATTGCTGGGTGGAATGGTAGCTCTGTTGTAAGTTTTTTGAGAAACGTCCAAACTGCCTTCCACAGTGGGTGAACTAATTTACATTTCCACTAACAGTATGTAAGTGCTCCCTTTTCTCCTAAGCCTCAACAGCATCTGTTGTTTGATTTCCTAGTAACAGCCATTCTAACTGGTGTAAGATGGTATCTGTAGTATTGATTTGATGATTAATGATGATTAGTGACGATGAGCGTTTTTTTATGTTTGTTGGCCACTGGTATGTCTTCTTTTGAGAAGTGTCTGTTCATGTCTTTTCCTCCCTTTTTAAACAGGATTATTTGGTTTTTGCTTGCCGGATTTGTTAAGTTCCTTACAGATTTCTGGATTTACACCTTTGCCAGATACATACTTTGTGAACATTTCCTCCCATTCTGTAGGTTGTCTGTTTACTCTGTTGATAGTTTATTTTGCTGTGCAGAAGCTCTTTAGCTTAATTAGGTCCCAGAATAGAGAACCCAGCAATGAAGCTGCACACCTACAGCCATCTGGTCTTTGACAAAGTTGACAAAAATAAGCAATGGGGAAAGGACTCCCTATTCAATAAACGGTGCTGGCAAAAGTGGCTAGTCGTATGCAGAAGAATGAAACTGGCACCCTACTTTTCACTATATATAAAAATTAATTCAAGATGGATTAAAGATTTAAATGTAAGACCTCAAAATGTAAGAATCCTAGAAGAAAACCTGTGAAACACCATTCTGGACATTGGCTATGGGAAAGAATTTATGATTGCTGGCTATTTCAATGTTATCTTTCGTAAAGTGTCTAGTAAGTCTCTTGCCCATTTATTTTTCTTTTGGGCTGTCCAGGTTTTATTTATTGTTATCTCAACTCTTCTATATTTTCTAGATACCCACGTTTGTTACTTATGTATGTTTCAAAAATCTTTTCCCACTCTGTAGTTTGCCTTTTTAATGTGTTCACGTCTTTTGACAGCATAAGTTATTAATTAATATAGTCATTTTATCAAATATTTACTTTAAGGCTAGTACTTTGTGTTTATTTTAATGAAGTCTTTCCCTAGTCCAGGTCACGACATTCTTCCATGTAATTGTTTAGAATCTTTATTGTTTTACCTTTCATATTTAGATTTCATTCCTGTTGGTATTTATTTTTGGGTAAGGTATGTGGTAGGGCAGTAGCTCCCAACTCCCAGGCCACAATACCAGCCTCGCAGCAGGAAGTGAGCAGTGAGCGAGCATTACGACTGCTTGAGCTCCACTTCCTGTCAGATCAGCAGTGGCATTAGATTGTCACACGGGCACGAACCCTATTGTAAGTCACACATGTGCGGGATCTAGGCTGTGTGTTCCTTATAAGAATCGAATTGATCTGGAGTGGAACAGTTTCATCCTGAAACCATCTCTCCCCAGCCCTAGTCTGTGAAAAAACTGTCTTCCATGAAACCAGTCCCTGGTGCCAAAAAGGTTAGGGGCCACTGAGGGAATATGTTTCATTTTTTTCAATCAACATTAAATTAAGTGCTTTTAAAACTGTTTATTTCAGGCTGGGTACGGTGGCTCACACCTGTAATCCCAGCACTTTGAGAGGCTGAGGTGGGTGGATCACTTGGGTCAGGAGTTCAAGACCAGCCTGGCTGACACGGTGAAATCCCATCTCTACTATGAATATAGAAATTAGTTGGGAGTGGTGGTGCATGCCTGTAATCCGAACTACTTGGGA
Source organism: Lagothrix lagotricha (assembly GCA_963574225.1). Lineage (NCBI taxonomy): Eukaryota > Metazoa > Chordata > Mammalia > Primates > Atelidae > Lagothrix > Lagothrix lagotricha. Next base: position 47,616 of record CAUYNB010023956.1, read on the forward strand.
GGCTGAAGCATGAGAATCATTTGAACCTGGGAGACAGAAGTTGCAGTGAGCTGAGATAGTGCCACTGATCTCCAGCCTGGGCAACAAAATGAGACTCTATTTCAAAAACAAAAAACTTTATTTCAATGACTTTTAACTTTTACTATGCAATGTTTAATCTTTCAATTTATATTTACAGAGTTTGCTATATAAATTTTATTATTCCATCCTTTTACTATTAGAATGACCATTATGTCTGAACTAGTAAAGCTTAAACTAACATACTTTTACTAACTATAAATTATTGTCATAATTTTGTATGTAAATTATATAATTTGTATTTTAGGAAGCTATTTATTTCAGTTTGAGTTCTTTGCCACATAAGGCACATGGTCATTAATTGCTCAGTGCTATCTCAGTTATAACCATGTGGCCATGGATACTTTGATATTTTCTGGTACTATGTGTATGATCTAATTTTCATATTTTCCTATTCAGTGATTCCTTGTTTGAAATTATAAAGCCAGAGATCTTTATCATAGCATCTAAGCACACAAAAATAGGAAAAGTACTGATTAAAAAGGACACGTATGTCAAAATTTTAAAAAGCATCTTGTAACTTAAAAGAATAAAGAAAGGCTCGGTGCAGTGGCTCACATCTATAATCCTAGCACTTTGGAAGGCCGAGGCAGGCAGATCAGCTGAGGTCAGGTGTTCGAGACCAGCCTGGCCAACATGGTGAAACCTCGTCTCTACTAAAAATTAGCCGGGTGTGGTAGCCTGTAATCCCAGATACTTCGGAGGCTGAGGCAGGAGAATTGCTTGAACCCGGGAGGCAGAGGTTGTGGTGAGCTGAGATCATGCCACTGCACTCCAGCCTGGGTGACAGAGTAAGACTCTGTTTAAAAAAAAAAAAAAAAAAAAGACAAAGGGGCCTCCTATTTGTCCCATGCTGCTAATGATGTTCTCTTATAAATCTCTAGTCAAGTTCAATTCTAACAACCTTGGGTATGAATAAATATCCGTTTAGTGCAAGCTTCCCTTTAGGGATGGCCCATCAGGCCCCTTAGGTATGACTATTGGCTATTTCCCTGACTTTAGTAGGGAGTGTAGGCTTCCCTTTAAACACTCCCTCCTAAAGGGAGGGAAATAGCCAATAGTTATATCTAAGACTAGGTATGATTCTAAATGCTTTGATATAATTAGGGCAGTTATGAAGATATCTTCCTTACTTGGGCCCTTTATGGACCTGGCACCCTAAATTTTTCCTAGTACTTTAAATTTTTGTTTTTCATCACAGTTAGACTATTAGCAAACAGAGGGATGTGTCTTATTTTCTGCTGTGTAACCCACACCATGACTGCTAGGGTCTGTTATGTAACATGCTCAAAGGAATGTTTGTTCAGCAAATGAATGAACTTAGGAACTACGTAATACAGTACATATTCAGAGCTTAAGTGGCATAAATATCACTGTATCCTCAGAAAAATGAAAGCACCCCTGGTCTAGATTCTGTGAGAGGCTCTTGGAATGGAGGAGGCTAAAATCCAAGCTTAAAGGGTTAGCTTATATTCAGCTAGACTCAGACCACAGCAAGACTCAGACCTCATTCAACTAGACCACAGCAAGCTTAAACACACACACACACACACCCATATCCCAATTTGATTTTCTTTTATGTTGGCTGGGAATTAATAAGAGGGCTTCTGTAGTTCAACAAAGTAAAAGAAATGGTTTTTGGGAACCTAGCATAGACCTAGCATAGGAAAATGGGAAGTAACATAATTAATTAGTGGCCCTGTGTTATTAAGGGCTCCCTGGTAGTTCCCAGTTTCTTTCTCAGTGTAACCAAGTACAGTTTGCAGAAAGCCAAACAGATGGAAGTTTGGTTGTATTCTCAACCACAATGCTAAGGGAAGAGAAATGTTAGTTTTAGCATTTCACAATTTTATTCAAAATGGAGAACAAGCTTCTGTGTAAACACACATATTAAAGAATAAATATGGTTTCTCGAGTAAAACAAATATTTTTTGCTACTGACAAGAGTGCTTTTCTCTATGGAGATAATTGGAGACTGGACAGAAAATGAGCTATCTGGGGGGAGTTTATTCTAATCATTTCATGACCTGACCAAGGCAAAGAACACAAGCTTAGTTTAAATCCTGAAATACTTATAGAATACCTTAATATATAGGAATGCTGTAAAATACATGGGGAAGGGAATACGCTTTTACCGTTTTAATTATTTTGACTTTGCTTGTATAAAGTAGGTGCATCTGGAAAGAGGATCAGCTCTTTATTCTGTAGTTGAATTTCTAGGACACAAAAGCACAGATGTCCTTTCCAACTCCATACTGCAGTAGACATCTGCTGTTGTTTTTGCCTTCCCAGCATTTATTCCTCCTTCCTTTGGTAATAACAGTCTCATTTTCCATTAGTGAGCACTCCTTTACTCTTTCAGTCCTGCGGTACAAGTGGCAGTGGCCCTCATCCTATCAAACCCATCCCCTGGAAGTTCACATCTGGGCATATTATCCAGACTTGGCCAATGAGAACATCACAGCCTCACAGACACAGGTGCTGGTTCTGAAATGCACCAGGCCAGTGAGACATATTCTCTGACTTCTTAACAACACTATTGGAAAAATGGTAGTTTGTTTCTTGTAAGGGACACTGGGCTGATAAAATGTAAGTCTGAAATAATTCATGGCGGTCTTTGTTACCCTACGGACAGAGCCTTTGAGAACAAAACCAGCAGAGGAAAACCAAGCACAGAGATGAGGAAAGTCACAATTGTAAACACTGGTGCTCCAAAGTCCAGTCATGTCAGAAAGAAGACCCACCCTGGACTTCTCAGTTCCATCAGCCAAAAAATTTCCTCTTTTTTGCTTAAACCAGTTTAAGGCATGATTCTGAGATCGGTAACTGTACCGACTTGACTTTGCAGAAGCTGAGACCGAAACCCTCTGTAATTTCTGAGAATTGTCTTGACTAAAGTAAGAAACCATTTTCTCTTACCTCACTTTCAATCTAATGTAGTTATGTCTACAATATCATTATTTTAAAAAGTAGGAAATGAAGCACAGAACTCACTGGTCCACTTCCAGCTGTGAGGTTCTGGAGAGCTCCCAAGGATGCTTCCTGTGTGTAGTTTCGGACGCTCTTGGCGATCAAGCACAGATACATCCTTATCACGATGGAGTGCCACAGCCACTCCACACCCTTGGGGTTGCTCTTCTCCTCTGGCATCGGCATGTCCTGGTATTGCTGACCACACACAAAAGGAATCCAGAATAATGCACGTCAGGTGATGGTTACAGTTTCACACTCAAACCAAGAGACCAGAAACACTGTCTAGACTCATAATTTGTATAAGAAGCCCTTGAAATAGAAATTTTAAAAGCAAATACATACAATTTCTAAATCACTTAACTTTTAGCCCGTGATGATTATTTCTTCCTAATAGCACTCCACACACCTAACTTGGTATTTCACGGTGAGAGACAATTCAGAAAATTAAGCACAGGCCATTCTAGAATGGTTTTCAGGCTGCTGTTGACCTAAAAGCTAAATTAGTCACAACCCTGTAGATAAGAAAAACAGGCCTGTTCCCTCAGAGTCTTGTGAAAGTGTCCAGGATAGCACCAGGTTCTAAATTTACCAGTTGGTCTCCACAAATACCAAGATACTCAGAGGAGAGGAGGTTACATTCTTTTAGTTTCCCTGTCAGTATAGAAACAAATATGTATTCCTTCCTATAAGGTTTGCTTTTACTATGTCCAAAGTTTGCTTTTAGAATGCCCAAAGCCAAATATCAGGGCTGACTTTAATAAAAACAATTTATATACAATTGGCTATGCATATTTAAGCTTATTTCCTAACCTATAAGGCATAAAGCAGTATGGTTTAATGGATAGCAATGAAAATCTGGAACCAGACTGCCTGGGATTGTATTCAATCTCTTCCACTTATTTGCTGAATTATTCTGGGAAAATTAATCTTACTGTGTTTCTGTTTCCTCATTGGTAAATGAGGGTATTAATACACACCCCAAAAGTTGATGTAAGAATTAAAATAACTTAAAATAGTGCCGATATACACCAAGTACTTAGACAAACACACAAACATACACATTCTTTCTCCCTCTTTCTCATGCTTTCAAAAACTTCCCAATATACCTCTTTTACTTTCCTGCTTCGACTGCCAAAACATCCAATACTTTTGTTGTTGTCAGTCTGGATATTCCGGTTTTGAATATAGATATTCTGGGAATATTTCTCTGGGAGCTCTGCCTCCAGCTGGTAGGAGAGATTATGAAGAATGCACACACAATTCTCCGTGGCCTAAGGAAACAGGACATGAATATTGATCGTATGCATATAGGTATCCTTTTCAAGTGTGCTATCACAGGACGTAGGCTTTAGCTCTTACAGGGTTTACCAGATGCAACTGGGTGTGCTTAAACTGCGGGTTGCTGGGGGACACGTAATGAACATAGCTACAAAAAAAGCTAAGGTTAGATCATGAATGGTCAGGAGTGTGATGCTAAGAAGTAGAGGCTAAATTTCTTAATGGAGAGTCTTTTTTTTTTTGAGATAGAGTCTTGCTCTGTTGCTAGGCTGGAGTGCAGTGGCGCGACTTGGGTCACTGCAACCTCCGTTTCCCAGGTTCAAGCGATTCCCCTGCCTCAGTCTCCTGAGTAGCTTGGACTACAGGCGCATGCCATCACACCTGGTTAATTACAATGGAGAGTCCTTTTAGTTTACTTTCTTTGCTTTTTTTCCCTGAGATGGAGTTTCACTCTTATTGCCCAGAATGGAGTGCAATGTTGCGATCTCAGCTCACTGCAACCTCCATCTCCTGGATTCAACTGATTCTCCTGCCTCAGCCTCCCAAGTAGCTGAGATTACAGGTGCATGCCACCATGCCCAGCTACTTTTTTTAGTTTTAGTAGAGACTGGCTTTTGCCATATTGGCCAGGCTGGTCTCGAACTCCTGACCTCGTGATCCACCTGCCTTGGCCTCCCAAAGTCCTGGGATTACAGGCGTGAACCACCACACCTGGCCTCTTTTTAGTTTATTTTCTAAAAAGCGTGTACAGAACAACTCTACATCTTAGATACGTAACTTACCAGCCATGGTGAGTTGGAGAATAGGAGGAGATACTGTTTATAGGAACCAACTAGGAGGCTACTGTAATAATCAGCATGAAAGATGCGCAATGTAGGAAAACAGTGGAAGCATTAGAGGGGAGTGGAAGAACTGAAGGCCTTTTCAGAGGTAGAAAGTACATGCTTTGTTGCCCAGTGGATATGGATGACAGGGAAGGGAGGCAGTCCAAGATTACTCAGATTTCTATCTTCTTTTGGTGGATGATGATTATTAGGAAGGCAGAGGTTGCAGTGAGCCGAGATTGTGCCACTGCACTCCAGCCTGGGCTACAGAGCAAGACTCCATCTCAAAAAAACAAACCAAAAAAACAAAGAAAAAAAATTAGCTGGGAGTGGTGGTGTGCACCTGTAATCCCAGGTACTTGGGAGGCTGAGCAGGAGAATTGCTTGAACCCTGGAGGTAGAGGTTGCAGTAAGCTGAGATCATGCCAGTGCACTCCAGCCTGGGCTAGGCGATGGAGCAAGATTCTGTCTCAAAAAAAAAAAAAAAAAAGGATTATAAAGAGAAGAAGCAAGTTTGGGGATGAAAAATGAGATAAATTAAAATTCATTGCTGAACATGTAGTATTTGGGCTCCTTTCAAATAGCCACATAGTGTGGTTAGACAGACAGACACTGGAGCCTGGAAAATAGAAAAATAAGGCCATAGGTTTTAATATTTCTAAGCACGTATGGAGAATCTTAGGCTCAGCAAATGACTCAGTGAATAAATCTAAAACCAAGTGGTTATCTTAAGGATATTCTGGGCTGGGCAGGAGGATCACAAGGTCAGGAGTTCGAGACCAGCCTGGCCAACACAGTGACACACCATCTCTACTAAAAATACAAAAATTAGCCAGGTGTGGTGGCACACGCCTGTAGTCCTAGCTACTCAGGAGGCTGAGGCAGGAGAATCGCTTGAACCTGGGTGGCAGAGGTTGCAGGGAGCTAAGACCATGCCACTGCACTCCAGCCTAGGTGACAGAGTGAGACTCCGTCTCAAAGAAAAAAAAAAAAAGGAAAAAAAAAAAGAATATTCTGAAACATCTTAGTAAGGCAACAGGAAATTCAGTATGTGAGATGGTTAACCCTTGAGTCACCTTGTCATCTGGCTGGTAATCTGCAATGGTTCCTCTGACATAATGGACCAGTGAGTCAATGAGTCCGTCACATCTTCTCATCGCTTTTCTCCCGTCAGGGCCTGCAGAACTCATGTTTCTATCAGATAAAAATAAACATAAAGAGGTAAGTCTTAGGCTGTGTATCTAACAGGGCTTTGTTTCGAAGTTTTACTTGATGCTTCTCCAGGTGTTTGGAAACTAGCAAATTTGAAAAGTGTGACAGACTTGCCCTGGGGTCAACAAATCATTGACCGCCTAATGGATCAACTAGGAACACGCTTTCTAAATATTTCCAAACAACATGTAATCATGTCATAAGTCTTTTGTCTACTTCACTTCAAGTACTACGATCAAAACATTATTTAATCAATCTTCATTCCATTTTTGAGTGGGGGTATGAGGCAAATGTTTTGCAACTAATGACAGCAAATGGCACATTAGACATTATAATATACTGGATGCCAAGTCCCAATTTGGTCCACGTTTTAACTCTAAGTAACTTAAAGTTGCTCGGGGCTCAGTTTCCTCAGTTGTAAAGACAGTGTGTTGGATTATATTCTTAGTGGTTTTGTAAGTTTCAGTATAAACTGAAGTTTATACAAATTATTGACAAATATTAAATCGGATGCTCTATAATATAATTATTTTATCATTAAAATGGCAGAAAGATGTTACAGAAAGCATGAAAGAGTTTGCAGTGTATAAGACTTCAGTCAAAACTATGACCTATAAAAATCTTTACACTTAGTCTCTTTCTAATTTTCCTAAGCCTGACACCTTTCTATAAACAGTAACTAAACCTATACCTGGAAATTGTTTACTGATAGAGAAAGAAACTTATCAAATACAGAAAAGTAATGCATTAGGGGATTACAGTGCTGATTCCGATCATGTTCCTAGTCTGGTATTATTGTTACTACTTTCCCTTAGATTAAGTTTTTCTTACTAGCATTAACTATTGAAAAATATTTTTTTTCCCAAAAGTGTCAACACCTCAGTCAACAAGAATGACAAAAGAACAGTGCCTTCAGGTTTTAAGAACGTGAGAACCACTTCTATTCCCAACTTCAATTGTTAAGAACTGTCCCTATAAAATGTATCGTATCAGTTTCTTTTACTGGTAGGTAGAATATCCAAATACGTTTGGGACTTTTTGTTTATAATGTGTTAGTGTCATTTTGAAAAAGAACTACAACTTTGAGGCATATTTGAGCCTTATTTTCTTCATCTTTCAAATCATATAGGACAGAAGTTGTAGCTCATGCCTGTAATTCCAGCATTTTGGGAGGCCAAGGCAGGAGGGTTGCTTGAGTCCAGGAGATCAGGACCAGCCTGGGCAACATGGCTAAACCCTGTCTCTATGAAGAAATACAAAAAATTAGCTAGGCATGGTGGTATGTGCCTGTAGTCCCAGCTACCCGGGAGGCTGAGGAGGAGGACTGCTTGAGCCTGGGAGGTTGAGGCTGCAGTGAGCCGAGATTGCACTACTACAATCCAGCCTGGGTGACAGAGCAAGACCCTATCTAAAATAAAATAAAATAAAATAAAATAAAATAAAATAAAATAAAGCAACATAACATAAACGATTTCCAAAAGACCTTCTGCCCCAAAATACTGCTTTTAATGCATAGTTGTCAAAGAAACAAAATGTGCCCAGTGTTATATAAAGAACTAAAGGGAATGAGGGTAAGATACACAATATTATACCTTGCTTTCACCGAGATCACACTATAGGTTGAACTCTGGAAACTGACAAAACCTGATTGTTTTAACCCACAAAAATGGCAATTTCATGATTCAACCTGATAGTTGAGGAGATAAGACTAACATATCTAAAACTAACAATATAGTAGCAATTTAATAGTTGTTGAATTGATACAATGATATTTTTTAACAAAAATCTCACTCTGATTCTCATTTGACACTTCTTCCTTATTTAATTTTTACTGTACCTGAAAAACTCAGACACTTTGTTCATTTAAAAAATAATGAATAGGTTTATAAGCTGGAAATAAAACAATGTTTTTACTTAGCTTTTTTCAAAGAAATGATCATTTAAACCAAGATCCTCTATCTACTTTGTGAGCTCTTAAAGAATAATGGGACTTCAGAAGCTTGACAGAAACTGAAAAAGCATCTTTTCCAGTCTCCTTATTTTATACACGAAAAACCAGAAGCCAAAAGAGTTTCCGTTACTTTTCCTGGTGACAGCAAATTAGTGGTAAAGTCAGAAAAAGGGGGCTGTTCTTTATTCTGCACCCAGGGTGGCCTAGAACAGAGCAAACCTCATCTAGCATTCATTCAGTCTGCAAACACCCTATGTCCCCAACTACACAATGTTATCGTAGGTTTAAAAGCTTCCCTTTGGCCTTTTCGAACTCTGGCTTGGATAAATGGGAGCAGTTTAAAATTGCTTTGACAAATCAAAAGGTCTTTCTTATGGGCTAAGCCCACTACATACCTTGCAGATGGATGATTTAGCTTTGTTTAACTCCAGGGTGTTTATTTTGGGTTAGAATGGTAAGTCAAGTTGGCAGTACCGCCAGTTCACAAGTACTAACTGTTGTCTCGCTGTTTGGTATTATCCAGACTCTACTTGCTTGAAATGGGACTTATCAGGGGTTTCTGACAGTTGATACCTTTGTTGACAGAAAGTACATGGAATCCCATTGCTTTAGTATTTGCTCCTGCATATCAAAAATAGTTCCCACCTTACTCAGCTACACAGAAATATGAATGATAAGGGCAGATTATACAACTGCATCCATGAGCAGAAGTCATTAGACAGAAAGTAATTTGTTACTGCACCACTCTGAAAATAACCAATAATTATAGAAAATGATATATCCATATTAAAGTATTTTTTTTTAACAGCTAGTACTTAAGCTTGTGGAAATCAGAAAGTTCACATGGCTATCCTTAGGCAGAATTCATCTTTTTTACAACATATCTCTTGAATCCTAAGGACTATTTATTGATTAGTTTCCCATACATTACCCAATGAAGGCTCAACAGAAAAATATCTCAAAACGATAACTGAAATATACTGAAACAATTACCTTATTGAAAACTAAAAGAGAATGAGCATACAAACGTGGGAGATAATAAAAATTGCTTATCAAAGTTACCAACAGAATATATTGAAAATGTGCAATTTAGGGCCTGTCGTTTGCATTTGATTAAATGATGGGTTTACTTCCCCTGGTATCATGAAGCCTAAGTCTGAGTAAGTATCTGGGTACCTTTAAGAAAACTAAAACTGTATACTGTTATATACGGAGACTTAAAAACAGGTCCTTGGACTGGAGGTTGAAGGCAAGGGGCCAGGGTCTTAGGAGACAGGGGAGTGAGGAAGGAGACAAACTGTTCTTCACATAAAGGCAGGAATTATTTGGAGTTCTTCACCTCCACGGTTCCCAAATGGGAAGACAACAGTTCGACTTGTGGCCAGTGCTTGATACTGCGAAGAATCCAGCAATGTGACTTGTAATGGGGGAAGAAATAGAATCTGAACCTCTGTGTGTTTCTGAAATGGTCACAGAGCTTCACATATTGAGGAGGATTCAGATGTTTTATCAGACAGCAAATCTGTGACTTTTGACTCCCTCTAGGACCTCTTATCTCACACATTCCTGAGTGTCACAATGAAAAAGAGAAAAGAAAGCAACACCCTGGACCTTGCTAGAATTAAAGGGAAGAATGGTATGTTAATGGTTGAAACCGACAGTGTGACTAAATCTTGGATTAATATGGTAAACCAAAGAATGGGCGATGACAAAAACAGCTGCATTTTAGTGTTTGTACTAGACATTGTGGTAGACAATTTACAAATAACATGATCTGTAATTTTCACAAACTTCCTGAAATTAAGGTACCCTAGAATTTCATTCTGGGAAATTCTGACCTGTGATTCTCATTTGAAATCAGAGTTAACTGCTCTAACAGGATTGTTACTGGTTCTTCCATATAAGGTGGGATATAAGGTAGTCTGTATGTGGCTATGTGCAGGGGTGCTGTCAAATATGCCTAATTGACCAGCACTGAACAAAGGAAGTTTGTTACAACACAGAATATCCGAGCTCAGTGTATAGTGTGTGGTCAGTTGCCAAAGGGAAACAGTGAGCTGAAGGAGATGGTTAAAGTAAAAGGCTACAGTTAGTTTCCAGGACATGAGAATAGTGGGGAACAATACCATCAGAGTGCATCTTTTCAAGACACTTCACCACCAGACAAAATAAGTAATTTTAGGAGGCAGAAAATTTTTTCTTTTCTTTTCTTTTTTTTTTGAGATAGTCTCACTCTATTGTCCAGACTGCAGTGCATGACCATGCCTCACCACAGGCTCAACCTCCCGGGCTCAAGCGGTGCACCTACCTCAGCCATCTGAGTAGCTGGGACTATAAGTATGCACCCCCATACCCAACTAATTTATTTTTTGTAGAGAAAGAGTCTCACTACGTTGCCCAGGCTGGTACTGAACTCTTGGCCCCATGTGATCCTCTTGCCTGGCCCCCAAAGTGCTGGGATTACAGGTGTAAGCCAATGTGCCTGGCCCAGAAATTTACTTTTTATTTTTTTTGTTTCTTACTTTTTTTTTTTTTTTTTTTTTTTTTTTGAGACAGAGTCTCGCTATGTCACCCAGGCTGAAGTGCAGTGGTGCAGTCTTGGCTTACTGCAACCTCCACCACCTAAGTTCAAGTGATTCTCCTTCCTTAGCCTCCTGAGTAGCTGGGATTACCAGTTTGTGTTACCGCACCCAGCTAATTTTTTTATTTTTAGTAGAGACAGGGTTTCACCATGTTGGCCAGGCTACTCTCGAACTCCTGACCTCAGGTGATGCCTGCCTCAGCCTTCCCAAGTGTTGGGATTATAGGCATGAGCTACCACACCTGGCCTGGGACCAGCCTTAAAGTAAACGTTTAATCAGCACTCTGAGACAGTGATCACCTCAATGGGTTTAAAAAATTATGCCCGCATCACTCACAGCTATAGGCTTCCTAATACTGTATAATGTAAATTGTATGGTAAGGCCCTAAGTGGTACCAGTCAGATAAACACTTGGTAGGCAAAATCAGAGTCTATTCCCAGACTAAGTAGGTACTTGATAAGACATCAGCTGATACGGAGGCATCCCTCTTCCTCTTGTTATTTGAGATTTAGGCCTGGGCTTTTGTTTAACTCTGACCTGATACATATCAAACAGTTGGGCCTTGTCTGTGATTAACTAAGAGAAGCAGCACAGGCAGCTTGTGGTTGCACACAACAAAAGGGGAGCCTCATTTGAACTGGCAGAGGAAGAAAACTCGATGCCAAAAGAAGGGCTTGTCTGTTTCTCCGAAGTCAACATTATTTCCTGAAGGTATCAGCAAACATCAGCCAAAGTCAGCTGTTCAGTCTGCAAACAGCAACAATGAGAGGTAGAACAAAGCCCTACAACCTACACATCTTGGTCCTTCTGGGACAAGTAAAATTAATGGAACAAAGCTATGTTGTCATCTATTACAAATCAAGAAACTAGAAGGTGGTAGAGGAGAAAAATCTGACCATAAAAATCCTTTAGCTCTGCGTTCCTGCATCTTCAGGTTTTCCAAAAGCATTCTGAATAATTTGGTCATTCATCATCTGATTAATCTATATTAATTTCCTCTTAATTAACTAGAATATGTTAGGTAGGATAGAATCTCAAATTCCATTTAAAATTAATTATAAACAGCAAACTGTAATTTTAAAGATATACCTAAGAGTGACTGCAACTTGAATAAGCATTCGTGATGTGTAAAGCAGATGTCTGAAATGTCAGACTAGGAATAATAAAGATGCTTAAGATCTAGAGTAGAATAATATGATGCTCAGATAGGCTGTACCTCCAAGATAGGCACAGATTTTAACCACAGGATAGTGGCAAAGTCATCAGTTGCTTTATCCTGATGGATCAACCCACTCACTGCTTATAATAATGAATTAAAAAAAATTTTTAGTAGTCATTTTGACTATGATGATAGCCTTAACTTTTTTTGGGAAAAGACTTTCAGTGTCACAAAATACAGTTCATAAAACACCAATCTGAGCTATACACAGATATCTCTTTAAATATGAAGATGGTATTAAAAGTCTCTGATGAAGGCATTCCTGTGAATTCCTTTTTCTGCCCAAGACTCAACTCATAAGCTAACTGATTAAGAAAGCCTGACAAAAAGAGTCCTCTTGATATAATAAGTAAAAATCAATCTTTTGTTTCCTTTCCTGATTTTTCTTCCTCTGTATTATTCCTATTCATGTATTTTCAGGCAGTCAAAATTTATGCACTGATTGATAAGAATAAAGAGTTTCTTTAGCAAAGAGAAGTGTTACATAATTTCTGTCAAGTACAACTTTCAATCTGGGCCAATCTGGTAAAGATATGAATAGGACAGTGGAAAATGTTAGTCTGAAGAACTGGGACCTCTGCAAGGAGGTCAGCTGGTTGTAGATGTGCTGCTTGGGGAGCTCAGTGAGATATGAACTCTTTTTTTTTTTTTTTTTTGAGACAGAGTCTCGCTCTGTCGCCAGGAGCCAGGCTGGAGTGCAGTGGCGCAATCTTGGCTCACTGCAACCTCTGCCTCCCGGGTTCAAGCAATTCTCCTGCCTCAGCCTCCCGAGTAGCTAGGACTACAGGTGCACGCCACCACGCCCAGCTAAGTTTTGTATTTTTTCTAAGAGACGGGATTTCACCATGTTGGCCAGTATGGTCTCTATCTCTTGACCTTGTGATCCACACGCCTCGGCCTCCCAAAGTGCTGGGATTACAGGCGTGAGCCACCGCGCCCGGTCTTGTTTTGATTTTATTTGTTTGCTTTAACAACTTAAGAACTGTTGAGATCATTTCAAAAACAATGTCCTAAAACCCCAAGGCTTAGTTCATAAAACAATCATTTTTAAAAATCAGTATCTTATTTACCCATTAAAATACAACTTCCACCTTTTAAATGTACTTAAAGAAAAATTTACAAAGTAATTTAATACATTAAACCATGTATTTGTTTATATATTTAAAGTAACCAACAGAAAATATGACTGGTTATGATAGTGTAACATCAGAAATATTGCCAATTTTGTTATTTATGAACTTCATATTGTTTATGTTTACACATGAAACATGAAGAGTTTAAATAATTAGCCAAATAACCAAGGCTAAAGTTGATGATTCAAGTCTATTTCTGGAAAAGCCAATCTCTGGACTGAACTATCTAGATACTTTCATCAAGTTTCCATTTTGTTTACACTGTCTCATCTAGCATTATACTTCTAGTTTTATGATAAATTATTCTCCAGAAGTAAATGAATTTAGATTGTGATTTTAAACATAAGTTCTGGCCTCTTTGGGGGTCTACATTCTTACAAAAAAGAAAAATAGCTATTTGATAGTCCAGAAAATTAGACCTTCATTTAATTATCTTCTTAACTATCTGGGATTATGCACAAGGCTAGACCAAATGGTCCTTTTCTATCATGAGTATTCAGAATAAGATATGGATGAGCAATGGTAACTAGAATGAAAATGCACACAGGCTGAGCACGGTTGCTCACACCTGTAATCTGACGAACGGATCACGAGGTCAGGAGAATAGCCTCACCAAGATGGTGAAACCGTCTCTACTAAAAATACAAAAACTAGCTGGGCGTGGTAGTGTGTGCCTGTAATTCCGGCTACTCGGAGGCTGAGACAGAATTGCCTGAACTGGGAGGCGGAGGTTGCAGTGAGCTGAGATCGCGTCACTGCACTCCAGCCTGGGCGACAGAGCAAGACTCTGTCTAAAAAAAAAAGAAAAAAAAAGCTTAATTATGAAAATGTAGATGTCTAAATTTCTAAAGTTTGGAACCAAGATATACATTAAAAATTATATTTGGTATGTGGTTTTTTTGGTGTGTATGTGCTAGAGAAGACAGTTGTCACTGCATACATTAAAAACGTACATGGAGACACTCATTTTCCAGAGAGTAGCTAGTATTGATATTCCAAAACAATATGTCCTTAACTCTGTGACTAGGAACAAGACTGATAGTTATAGCCTTTCTTTCTAGAGGTACAGTTTGCTTCCTCTGATGACTCCCCAGTCCAGCTAGATTTCCAGTGGAAGAGACAATGAAAATTTCTTTTAAGAATTTAAGTGATTTTAAGTAATAAAATTTAATATATAGAAGGATATGGCTGGACACTGTGGCTCACGCCTGTAATCCCAACACTTTGGGAGCCTGAGGTGGGTGGATCACCTGAGGTCAGGAGTTCGAGACCAGCCTGGCCAAGGTGGTGAAACCCTGTCTCTACTAAAAATACAAAAATTAGCCGGGCCTGGTGGTGAGTGCCTCTAATCCCAGTTACTCGGGAAGCTGAGGCAGGAGAATTGCTTGAACCTGGGAGCGGGAGGTTGAAGTGAGCCGAGATCACGCCACTGCACTCCAGCCTGGGTAACAGAGTGAGACTCCGTCTCAAAAAAAAAAAAAAAAAGATATTATACGTTCAAAACACATTTACTATACAATGACAGGTGGAAAAAGTGAAGTTTAAGTCATTTGTAGGAGAAATGTATTACAAATTGCTTTTCTTCTTTAGCATATACAGGCATAAAATGCATTGACAAAAAGGAATGTTATAAAATGTGTAATGACAAATTCTGGGGTGGCCTTCACAAAGCAACTGCACCTTTATCTTAAGGTGGCAATTTTATGAGCCTTTCTCATAAGTAGATGGTCAACAAACTATAATAACTCAGGAAAATGACTTTTCAAGGCTTTATGAATTCACATTTTTTTTTTGTTTTTTGAGATGGAGTCTTGCTCATCACTCAGGCTGGAGTGCAAAGGCACAATCTTGGCTCACTGCAACCTCCGCCTCCTGGGTTCAAGTGATTCTCCTGCCTTAGCCTCGCGAGTAGCTGGGATTACAGGGACTTGCCACCATACCCAGCTAATTTTTGTATTTTTAGTAGAGATGGGGTTTCGCCATGTTGGCCAGGCTGGTTTCAAACTCCTGACCTCATGATCCACCTGCCTTGGCCTCCCAAAGTGCTGGGATTACAGGCGTGATCCATCACGCCAGCCTGAATTCACATTTTTAATATGACGATAGTATTTAAGAATGTTGGAGATGGCCTCATGACAGAATGATGTACTAAAGACTGAGAGGGACATTCAAACAGCTACTCATCCTTGAACAGCTCCTTAGGTTTGACTGTCTCCAGAAAAAATTACCAACTCCCAAGGCAAAGTTAGTGAAGCAACTCAATGCTTTGATAACAGTTTATTTATCCCTCTCTAAAATCTCTTACCAAATGCACTGTCATGATCTCTTCAGGTTTCTGTTTCCTCCACTAAACCCAGAGTTTCTCCAGGGCAAAGATAGGTCCCATTTCCTTTTGAAATCTCAGAAATTTAAATAGTGGTTTGGATAGAGCGGACCTTCAGCAAGTACTCAAGGAATAACACTACGGTTGGATAAGAAGGAGAATAAAGGCAGACCAGTAGCAGAATCCCAAGAGGGCCAGACTAGCTGTCATTCTCCAATTTCTGACAGCTGGTTCTATAATTGTGGAAGAGTCCTGGGGACTTAATTTCTTCACCTGAAGAACGAGGCCACTAACAAAAGTTGCCTAGATGTGTTTGTTTTCGACCTGAAGTGTTTTCCAAAACTTTGACTCTCACTGCTCTTGGGGCAAGCATTTTTTCCTTTCTCTAGTCTGACAGAGCCCCCACCACTCCTCATGGTCTTACACCTGCCCACTTAAGTGCCTACCTGAGCCCTGAGGCATTTTAATTTATTACCGCTAAATTGCTTCCACTTCTTGTCCTTTAAGAGAAGGAAGAAGAGTGGGGGAGGAGGAAGGAAGAAGGAAGGAAAGAAGAGGAAAGAAGCTATAAGAATAATAGGCAGAAATGATGATAAATATTTGGCAAAAATTTCAGACTTATCTCAAATAATGACCATTGGTTTTATTTATGCTACATCCAAAGGTTTTCCGATCAGTGATGTGGTAAACAGAGTTAACAGTCAAGTCACACCAGTTCCCTAGGAACTAATACTGTGAGGACAGTATGAATTCTACCTAAATAGAAAAAAAAGGGACTCATAATAGGTGTGTGTTGGGGCGGGGGGGCGCTGTGTCTAGGGAGGTATAGAATTAAAGAAGACAGCCATTACTTTCTTGGTAATTTAAAGTTCTAAGCTTATTATAGAAATATTTTGGAATTTGAAATATTTGGAAAAGTAAACTGATAATTGCAATACATATTTTAACTAAGCTAGACTTCTTTCTCCAAGTAAATAAAGGACATTGTGGGGAAAAAATGAGATATTTTAGCAGGTTTTCTCCACTAAGAAGAAAGAAAACGAGAGGAAAAAAAAAAGAAAGAAAGAAGAAAACATGCTGAAGTTGCATTATATTCAAAGTTTCTTCTTTGAAAAGGAATGTTTATGGAGAAATATGCCTATACCTTAGTTATCTACATTTTGATGTTAAAGAAGTCAACTAATGGAAATTCAATGCTAGCAGTGTGCTGATAAATGTTTAACAACCTGCTTTCTGGGGCTGGTGTAGGGGTAGATGTCTAACTTGCAGTGTTTTTTCTTTGTTTTCTTTGTTTGTTTTTAGAGATGGGTCTATGTTGCCCAGGTTGGACCTCTGGGCTCAAGCAATCCTCCTGTTTCAGCCTCCCAAGTTGTTGGGACTAGTGGCACACACCACAGTGCCTGGCTTGTGTTTGCCAATTTCTTAGTAAAATACTCCCATCATGGCTAGTTTTAAGTTACCAACATGATGTCACTGAATATGGAATTATGCTATAATGCCAAAAATCGCTCTCACTTGCTGGCTCCAACACATTGTGGAGAGTACAATTGATTTTTCCTCTCCTAACTTCGATTTTACCACTCATTAATCTAGTGTGGTATTACTTAAGAAAAAAAATGGAAACTTACGTGGGTACATGGTTATCCCTATTGCAAAATTTGCATCACCTTGCAGTGAGCGACTTCAATTGTGAAAAGTATATAATTCCAAAGGGACCCAAAGAAACCACCAATGCCTGTGGTGAATACTGTTGCGGGCATAAGTTCATCCTAAAGACAAATGATCTGATACATCCCCAAGATGGTGTACCCGACAGTGCTAGTCTTTTTTGAAGGATAAGTTATGCATTTTCTGTTAGATGAGTGATCCCACCCTAGAAGCTTCAGGTGGTCAGAACTGAAGTCACCGCCACAAATTCATTAGTTAAGCAAACATTTTACCTGCAGAGCAGATTTACTCAGCACCATTGCCACATGCAGACCAGAAATAATCTCAATGTCAAGTCTAGTAAATGGAGAAAACCACAGCTGTAGGCACAAGTTTTTCTCCAAAATAGACTGAAAGAAATTACTATAGTAATCTAAATCAAACGCAATGCCCAAAATACTACTCAATTCAGTTCACTGTCGGCTCTGAATACATTTGGGGAGAAAATAACACAAATGAATTTGTGGCAATTAAGATATTTGCTAACATTCATGATTTTTCTAAGATTTACTAGAGTCAGTCAACATCTGTCTTAAAATTTTTTAAGAGTGAGCTAGAGACACAAATGGGCAACTACTCAACAGACACCTTTCTACATCCTGGAAATTAATGCTATGTGACTGCAGGTTCCATGGAGGTCTTTTTTTACATTCTGACTCATATCCTGAATATTCTCCTGGTGGCCTTTCTATTCATCATGACAACATCTACCCTGAAGTCATCTACAAGGCCATCTCCTATCTTGGAAAGAGGTCCCGTTTCATATGCTTCATCTTCGTATCTTCTTTGATTATAAGAAATGCAGTGCAGAGTTCTACATGCACAGAACACTGAAATGCGGATACAATGCCCATAATGACAACTGAATATGCCTGTACACTGGCAATATCTGACCCTGTGATGTCTTGAGACTATGAAGGGCAGGGGTTTTATCCACAAAAGCACAGTCTGTGGACATGTGACAAATACTAATGTATCTCGCATACTGACTAAGACCTTGGGCTTTGAAGACAAGCTTCCTGCATTTGAATTTTGACTGTCTACTACTAGTTATATTACTTTAGGAAAAATCACTCAACCTCTCTGAGCCTCTTTCCTCATCTATAAAATGAGGAAAACCTACTTGTAGGGGCTGCTGCTGAGAATAAACTGAGAAAATCCTCAGAAAGCATTTAGAGCAGTTTCTAGAACATAACAATAACAAATGTTAGCTATTATTGTTACAGATGAGATATACAGATAAAATCAGAATGGACATTTTAGTAAGCATATATATTATGGTACTCACTTCCCAGATTTTGGCTATATTCTGCTTTGGGAGGCTGAAGACTGTTTTGCAAACACTGTTTAAAATGGTGCTATTCTGACTGGAGTGTATTCAGCTACTGTATGTTCTGAAAAATGTGTGCTAACTAGGGCATTGCTACACCCAACCAATACATCTTCTACTCATCAATCATAAGGCAAGACTACAGGAAGAGATTCGTAACTAACATCGTTGCCTTTAGATTTTCATCTTCACAATACACCTTTCCTGTTGATACCATCATTCTTCTCATAAAAATTAACATATCTCTGTCCTCCATACTAGCTAATTTTGCTTACAGAAGAAAAAAAATAACTCCTGTTTCTCAGAGAACTAAAAACAGAATTACCACTCAATCCATCAATTCCATTACTGGGTGTATATACAAAGGAAAATAAATTGTTCTACCAAAAAGACACATGTGGCTGGGTGCGGTGGCTCACACCTGTAATCCCAGAGCTTTGGGAGGCTGAGGCGGGAGGATCATGAGGTCAGGAGTTTGAGACCAGCCTGGCCAATATGGTGAAGCACCATCTCTACTAAAAATTAGGCTGGGTGCAGTGGGTCATGCATGTAATCCCAGAACTTTGGGAGGCCAAGGTGGGCTGATCACAAGGTCAGGAGATCGAGACCATCCTGGCTAACACGGTGAAACCCTGTCTCTACTAAAAATACAAAAAATTAGCCAGATGTGGTGGCACACGCCTGCAGTTCAAGCTACTTGGGAGGCTGAAGCAGGAAAACTGCCTGAACCCAGGAGGCAGAGATTGTAGTGAGCCAAGATCGTGCCTGGGCGATGGAGCAAGACTCCATCTCAAAAAAAAAAAAAAAAGGCATATGCACTCGCATTTCATCACAGCACTGTTCACAATAACAAAGACATGGCTAAGTGCCTGTCAACGGTGGACTGGATAAGGAAAATGTGGTACACATGCACCATGGAGTACTACACAGCCATGAAAAAGAATGAAATCATGTCCTTCGCAGAAATATGGATGCAGCTGGAGACCATTATTCTAAGCAAATTAATGTAGAAAGAGAAAGCCAAATATCACATGTTCTCACTTAAAAATGGGAGCTAGACACAAAGAATGAAAGAATAAACACTGGGGATTTCAAAAGCAGGGAGAGACAGAGCAGGGGAAAGGGCTGAACATCCACTTATTGGGTACTAAGTTCACTACCTGAGTGATGGGAATATTAGAAGCCCAAACTTCAGCATCATGCAATGCACCTGTGTGACAAACCTGTATGTGTACTTCAAAATTAACTTCTTAACGTGATCCTCAATATCCCCACAGTCTGGCTTTAGCCTATGTTTCCAATTTCTGTTTCATTACTTTTATGTCACAAACTCCATATTCTTATCAGAATGGATTATTCACCTAAGTCACCAATGCATTTTCATTTGTTCACTCATTCATTTATTCATTTTATTCAAATACTTTAGTTACTACATGCTGAAAACTTTGCTAAGAGTTAGGTATTAAAGATGTTTTTTAAATGCATAGGCTTAGCTTTTATGGCACTCACAATCTATTAATAGTAGAAGAGATATGTAAACAACTATCATAAAACAGCAATGTGACACAATAAGTAACAGTGGGGACTTGCCTATGAATTCCCATTTGAACCCTCAGGAACAAGCACTAGCTTTTGCTGGGGAAGCTGGAGAATGTTTCATAGATAACATGAACTTTATCTCTGGTGTTAAATGATTAGGGGATTAAGTATTCAATAGGCAGATAACAGAAAATGTTTACCAGGCAAATAAAATAAAGTCTTGATATAAAAGTACTATGACATCTAAGGAAAAGCACGTACTTCGGTGGGTGTGAAGTATATTTGTGGGAAAAAAGGTGGTAATGCAGGTTGTGGATAGACTGAAAAAGGCTGTGTGTGCTGTCATTGACCAAGGTGTCTCCCATTTTTGTTTTGCTCACCCAGCAAGTTCTTCCACGTCTTTTCTTACAGTAACAGGTCTTGCTGTCCTTGCTATCAAAGCAGGTATCTGATCCAGGCTTGGCCAATCCAGGCCAACAGTGGCTCAAAATATGTGCACCTTTCTGAGGCAAGGCCAGGACAAAAACTTTCCCTGTGATTGGCACGATCACTTGAAGAAAGATGTGCACTTTTTGTGTGCATGTGGCTAAGCAAGGGGCTGTCTATAATTATCTGCTCAGTAGAGAAGGCTTGTTTGGATTTGCAGAAAATGAGCCCACTTTAATTGCAGGAGGCACTTAAAAAAAAAAAGAAAAAAGAAATGAGCCCACTATGAAAAAAGAAGAGCAAGAAGACACGAGATACAGATAGAAAAAGAGTAAGTCCCAGGAATGTTGAATTCTGTCCCAAAAAGGGGATACGGCCATGGTTCCTGGTATACTTCTTCACTTCCTCAAGTGACCTGCAGTATCTTAGCCACATGAGCCAATGAACTCCTACTTGTTTCAGCAAGTATAAGTTCAGTTTCTGCCATTTTCAATGGAAAGAGTCCTGATAAATCTGCCGTACTAAGAACTCTGTTTTTTTTTTTTTTGAGACAGTCTTGCTCTGCTGCCTGGCTGGAGTGCAGTGGTACGATCTCTGCTCACTGCAACCTCTGCCTGCTGGGTTGAAGCAATTCTCCTACCTCAGCCTCCCAAGTAGCTGGGACTACAGGCGTGCGCCACCATGCCTGGCCAATTTTGTGTACCTTAGTGGAGATGAGGTTTCACTGTGTTAGACAGGATGGTCTCAATCTCCTGAACTTGTGATCTACCTGCCTTGGCCTCTCAAAGTGTTGGGACTACAGGCACACGCCACTGCACCCAGCTAATTTTTGTATTTTTAGTAGAGATGGGATTTCACCATGGTGGCCAGGATGGTCTCAATCTCTTGACCTCATGATCCACCCGCCTCGGCCTCCCAAAGTGCTGGGATTACAGGTGCGAGCCACCATGCCCAGCCAAGAACTCGGTTTTATGTGGTAAGGCAATGGGAGCCAGAGAGGAACTTTAAGATGTGAAATGTGTTTAAGCAGGTGAGAGACGGATCAAAAGTGTACTAGAAAAGCAGATTCAATGGACAGTACAGAAGATGGATTCGAGGAAGGCCATTTAGGCACTTCTTATGCCTTTCAAGAACGTGGTCCTTTATCTTTAGGGAATTTCTGACTACCAAAATAGTCCAGCAAGGCCCAGCTCACTTGACCCCGCTTCTCTAGTGCCTTTCTAATCTCATCAGACGGCATGACCGGTCCTTCATTCTGCATTCCCGCAGCGCTTCACTTGCACCTTTCACATCCTAGTTCTCAAACTTCAGTGTCTGTCAGAATCACCTAGAGGCTTGTTAAAGTCAGATTGCTGGGCCCTACCTTGAGGGTTTCTGATTCAGGAGGTCTGGGGTGGGACCTGAGAATTCTAACAATTTCCAGGTAATGCTGGACCTGTGGCCAGCTTTGAGAACTGCTGTTCTAACACATTTCATTGTAGCTGTCTTCTAGTTCACTTGCTTATCTATGTCCCCTGCTCCACTGAACATTCCTTATGGATATTCTTGTTTTGTATTTTTTGAGATAGAGTCTTACTCTGTCACTCAGGCTGGAGTGTAGTGGTGCAACCATGGCTCACTGCAGTCTCAACCTCCTGGGTTCAAGGGATTCTCTGTCTCAGCCTCCCGAGTAGATGGGACTACATGTGCACACCACCATGCCCAGCTAGTTTTTCCATTTTTGTTTGGAAACACGGTCTTGCTATGTTGCCCAGGCTGGTCTCAAACACCTGACCTCAAGTGATCCTTCTGCCTCAGCCTCCCAAAGTGCTGGGATTACAAGTGTGAGCCACCATACCCAGCCAAGGGTTTTCTTATTCATCTTTGTGTAGCCTTCAGTAGCTAACATAATGCTTTACACAACACTGGTATTTGATACGTATTACTGTATGATTAACTATAGAGATAAAATAAACATCTTATCATAATAAATTCTCTCAGCATACAAACAGAATCTCTCAAAAACTAAACTGTGTAGGCTGGGCATGGTGGCTCACACCTATAATTCCAGCACTTTGAGAGGCCAAGGCAGGTGGATCACAAGATCAGGAGATGAGACCATCCTGGCTAACACAGTGAAAATCCCTCTCTTTACTGAAGGTACAAAAAATTAGCTGGGTGTGGTGGCACGTGCCTATAGTCCCAGCTACTCAGGAGGCTGAGGCAGGAGAATTGCTTGAACCCAGGAGGCAGAGGTTGCAGTGAGATGAGATCACATCATTACAAACCAGCCTGGGCGACAGTGCAAGACTCCCTCTCAAAAATAAAAAAATTTAAAAATAAATAAATAAGGGCCGGGAGTGGTGGCTCATGTCTGTAATCCCAGCACTTTGGGAGGCCAAGGTGGGCGGTCACAAGGTCAGGAGTCTGCGATCAGCCTGGCCAACATGGTGAAACCCCATCTCTACTAAAAAAAGAAAACATACAATAGAAAAAAAATTAGCCAGGCTTGGTGGCAGGTGCCTGTAATCCCAGCTACTTGTGAGGCTGAGGCAAGAAGAATCACTTGAATCGGGGTGGGGTGGGGGGAGTGGGGTGAAGGTTGCAGTGAGCTGAGATCGTGCCACTGCACTCCAGCCCAGCAACAGGGCAAGACTCTGTCTCAAAAATAAATAAAATAATAAACAAACAAACATACTGTGTAACTAGGGAAACAGCCCAAGACAGAATACATCCTGACTTCCTTTGGGCTACCTAATTTTTGATTATATCTTCTATCAGGGCAGGGTACAGGTAGCATTACCTTAGGCATCCAGTGACGTTGTAGAATATGTCAAAATCGAGCAAACCATTGGCTTTTGGGTAGTCTCCTTCAGGCCACCCAGAAAAGGGGATGATGATACTCTCTGTCAGCATAAGCAAGGCTTCTGTTATCATGAGATTCTTGAGTTTGTCATTAGATGACAAATTCCACAGCAAACCTAGAAAAGCACAGAGTTACTGTGAAAACAGTGCAGGGTGGGACCAAAATAACTGCTGATAATTTCAGTTATGGCCATCAACTGCAGGGCTATCGCTAGTCCCAAAAAAATATGGGGAGGGGGATTTGAGGACAGCCCCTTTCTCAACTGGAAGAACGCTGTTAGAACTCATTAGATGGTGATGGAGGCTGACCCACATGAACAATAAAAAAATGGCTTTGGATACAAACTATGCAGGTTTAAATTAATCAGGTATATAAATGAAAGCCAGACATAAGCATTTATTGCTGTTTCTCTTAAAGGGCCCTACCACAAAGCTGACCGGACTGGGATAATGAAGTCTGGGCTGACAAATGGGGAGGATTGAAATGGTCCCATTGTAACTAAAACTTCAACATTTTTAAAGAGTTATATTTCTTCTCCCTCAGATACACATGGGAAAATATCTCCCCTGCCTCCTTTCCCACTAGCTGTAACTTTCACCTGACTGCAGAAAGCCCTTCTCCACGCCTGTCAACAGGAAGCTGATCAACACCACCAATTAACGTTACTGATGCTATCCAACAACAGAATCATATCCTCCAGCAATTTCCTCTGGCTACCTCATGTATTCTTACTTTATAGTTTGGCAGTGAAGGAGAGACAAGAGCATCTTACCTATCTGCCAACTTGTACGGCTTAAGTATTGCTCGAAGATTAGTACCCTATTTACTCATTAAATTTTCTTTATCCTCTTGAATCCCCAACATTAAAGAGAAAGACCATACATGCCAATCCAGAGGAAACTGAGATAACAGCATATTGTACTTTCCAAGGCATATACTGTGACATAGAGACTGAGGCTGGGTTCTGGGAGAGAATAAAAGTGGCATATATATTTAGGATTTATTTTTCTTTGAAATTTGGAGCTCAAATCCTTCTGATTCAGTGGAAGGCAGATTGTACACCAATTGCTTGATATTCCAGGGACTCCCAGCAGGTGTAAAGTTACATCGTCATCTTGTGTTTCTTTTTTTTTTGGAAACTGAGTCTCGCTCTATTGCCCAGGCTGGAGTGCACTGTGGTGATCTCAGCTCACTGCAACCTCCGCCTCCAGGGTTCAAGCAATTCTCCTGCCTCAGCCTCCCAAATAGCTGGGATTACAGGTATCCACCAGCATGCCCAGCTAATTTTTTTATTTTTAGTAGAGACAGGTTTCACCATGTTGGCCAGGCTGGTCTCAAACTCCTGATCTCAAATGATCTGCCCACCTTGGCCTCCCAAAGTGCTGGAATTACAGGCATGAGCCACTGCCTGGTCCACCTCATCATCTTTCATACCGCAATAGGTTACCCTACCTCACTAATGCCCAGGAAAAGGAGAAGAAGAGGAGCAGAAAGAGAAGAGATGACTTTTCCCTTTCTACCCTATCCTTTTCACTGCCCAGTCAGCTGGAGTGCAGTGGCGTGCTCTCAGATCACTGCACCCTCTGCTTCTCAGGTTCAAGCAATTCTCCTGCCTCAGCCTCCTGAGTAGCTGGGATTACAGGCAGGCACCACCAGACCTGGCTAATTTTTGTATTCTTACTAGAGATGGGGTTTCACCAGTTTGCCAGGGTGGTCTCAAATTCTTCACCTGGTGATCCACCCGCCTCAGCCTCCCAAAGTGCTTGGATTACAGGTGTGAGCCACCACGCCCAGCCCAGCAATTCCTACTACTTAAATTGACTGTGTGGTCTGTGCAAAGGAAAGAGGAAGCGTGGGTACTCAGGGCAGGCTCCTTTATGAACACAGCAAATGTGGCAGACTTGGCTGAACTACGGGGTGATCATCACCTCTGAAATACCAGTCTGTATAGTTAAAGCTTGGTAATTACTCAGCATACTTATATTTGGTCCAACCAATTAGAACACATTAGGCTTCATGCAGTCTTTTGGGCTTAAACAGTTTGCTTCTGCTGTGCACAGGTAGCTGCTTTTTGAAACAGTAACCAGATTTCCACTGGAGCCTACAAATAGCTTCCGTTAGATACAGTGACACCGGGTCTGGTGTCTTGTAAGGACTCGATTTCTGGCTTATAAGGAGGTCTTCTCCTGATCAAACTAGCATTTGGGGTTAGTCAGGAGGAGTGTCCCTCAGCCACAGGTTTTGTAACATAATGACTTCATTCCTCCCACTTCTCCTTAAGAGGCCCTGGAAGAGGGACAGATAAAATAAAACTCAGAAGGTGGCTGAAAACAATTTAAAGGCAAGTCTGAGATTGGGTTTTGGTTACTAAGCTACAGAAGCAAGTTGAAAGAAGAGAGAAATGAAGGGAAAAAAAAAAAGATTCTTTAGTTCTAAATAAGCAAACAAATTAATAGTCTCTGCCTGCCAGAAGCTTAAGAACGTGAAGCATAATGACATTTCCTCCTTTTAAAAAGGACCACACAGGGCACTCAAAGGAAAAGTGCACCTTACAATAAAAACCAGCGAGGATTAATTGGAACAAATGGAGTGGAATTTTCCTGCAACAGTCAATATCCTTTAGAGCTTGGCATGCTCCATTATTTCTACAAAAGTCTACGATTTTGGAAGTTTCAGTATAATTTTAGAATTTCTAATATAGGATTTTGCATAGAAATGTCATGCCTGTCAAATTTCTGGGTGGCATGAAAGCTGCGAAAGAACTAAGATGTTTGATAGAGATTCAGGATTACATATGCTTATACACACACACCCTTGCAAAAAATCAGTGACTTACCAACTACTAACTGGGAAAATACGTGCAATATGAAATAAAGGGTTAATATTCTTAATGTATAGAGTTCTTATAAATCACTAAAAAATGAAACACCAGTAGAAAAACTGGGAAAGTACGTAACACAGAACCAACAGATATTAGGAGCTAATGTACACAGGAATCCATGGTCTCTAGCAACTAAAGAAATGCAAATTTAAACAGCTAGGTATCATTTTCTATGACTAGTGGAAGCAAAACCAGAACCAATCAGTGGAAATTCTAAGGAAGGAGATTTTGGCTCACTGAAAGTATATACTTCTAAGAGAGCTCTGAAGAAAACAGAAGGACCTACTTGAAAGATTCAGCTCTGTGCTGGAGGGAATAAAAATTAGCTTATCCCTTATCAGAAAGTAGATAAGGGCTTTTACCCTGAAATTAAAATGTTAGACTAGATGAGCAGTTTACAAATGACAAAACAGACTCACAGTCTTCAGCCATGCCCCAAATGTGCTGAGCCAGAATCTCAGGATGGAGTTCAGGAACTTTTATTTTATTTTATTTTTTGAGATGGAGTCTTGCTCTGTCGCCAGGCTGGAGTGCAGTGGCATGATCTCGGCTCACTGCAGCCTCCACCCTCTGGGTTCAAGTGATTCTCCTGCCTCAGCCTCCCAAGTAGCTGGGACGACAGGTGTGTGCCACCATGCCCGGCTAATTTTTCTATTTTTAGTAGAGATGGGGTTTTACCATGTTGGCCAGGCTGGTCTTGATCTCTTGAACTCATGATCCGCTTGCCTCGGCCTCCCAAAGTACTGGGATTACAGGCGTGAGCCACTGCGCCTGGCCAGGAACTTACATTTAAAAAAAATCATTCCTGTTTTGGGCATGAGGAAACCAATGGGCTGGATGATTCTGAAAAGATGTCCTTTCAATGATCAGATTCCAGATTATCTAATACAATATTTATGATTTGGGTTTTCATGTGTCTCATCTTTAACTTCTGGTCAATTTATTCATAGTGTCTTAATATCTACTAGTATAGTTCTTTGTTGAAGATGGTCTATCTGCCTGTAATTTTCTACCATGAGAATCTCATTCTAGAGAAAAACAAAGGGACCTGGACTCTGTTAAGGGCTATAATTTGAATAATTATCAATTATAAGAGACAATGATAACTCCATTATCTAGAAATTTATTCTCAACTGTGATGTTTGCAAAAAATAGCTAACCAGTAAAGGGAGCTTAGATATTATACCTTATGTTTAATAATAATGACCTCAGCTAAGTGCAGTGGCTCACACTTGTAATCCCAGCACTTTGGGAGACTGAGGCAGCTGGATCATGAGGTTAGGAGTTCGAGACCAGCCTGGCCAATACGGTGAAACGCCATCTCTACTAAAAAAAATACAAAAAGTTAGCCGAGCATGGTGGCGTGTGCCTGTAGTACCAGCTACTCAGAAGGCTGCTGCAGGAGAATTGCTTGAACATGGGAGGTGGAGATTGCAGTGAGCCAAGATTGAGCCACTGGACTCTGGCCTGGGTGACAGAGTGAGACTCCGTCTCAAAATAATAATAACAATAATAATAATAATAATAGTAACCTCTAGGACAGAAGATATAGGAATTTAACAAATCTGCATTAACACTTAGGCAGCAAAACTTACAAATTTTATGATTAAATAAATCCCTATCTTCAGTGAAAAAGAATGAGAGGGAAAAGATGATGACAGTGACCACTCAGACAAGGACCAGAAAGAAAACTGGTTCTTTTTAACTGTGTTTTTCAAAGTCGTCAGAGAGTGGGAGGAAATTTTTTTTTTTTTTTTTACAATTTCCCTTGCATAGATATACTCCTCCTTTCACCTAAATTTTGCAAATATTACCCGGAATATCAGATTATTGAAAAGGGCATGTATTCCAAGTTGTATATAAACCCAGGGTATCTTGTTACACATTATGATTGCAGAATAAAATACCTTACAAATACCTAAAGAAAGTGCATAATACATATTTTATAGCAAATCATTTTGAATATTTTATTAAAATACAGCAATCCAATTAAGTACTTTTATAAAATATGCAGAGATTAATTTGCGGTTTCAACACATTTCACTGACAATCACCCTTGACTCTTTCATATGTAATGAAAGAGGGATAAGGACCCCTGCTGCACTCTTACCATGACTTGCCTGTTTTAATCCAAGGTATATCCTGCTCACCCCAGCAAATGCTCACTACTCAGTGACCTTGAAGATGAACTTCTGAGACTAAGAGTGCCATTCTCATTTCAATTAAGGGAACACTACCACACTCACTGAGTAAGGGAGAAAGAACAATCTCACCGGGGCAGGGGGAGTGGGGGTGTCTTTGATCCTGAAGTTCTTTCATTGGAACAGAAGATCCCAGGCTAGTACTGGAAATGGCAGAAAAGTCAGTGAGTTTAGATTCTTCCCCAGTGATGCTAAACTTCTTATTCATGTGTAGAAACAGATGGTTCATTTTGTATATTTTGGCTAGAAAAATCACAGTCTTATCTTAAAACACACCTGACTCTCTTACTGGTGTGTATTCTAGGTATTTCCAGGCCAGAAGACTCTTTCTCACATTTGGTCAGAAAGCCACAGTTGTTGAGAAACTAACATAAGCCCCACAGTTCATTCTGCAATTAAATACACAGGCATAGCATAAGTGGCAACCTAATATTAAAGAATACCAAGGTAGCTCAGAGAAGTCCCTCTCTTCAAAACTCTGCTGAAAGTTGGGAGGGAACTGAGAATAAAGTATGGAAAGATGGCATTTGAAATGCTTCAGATAAGCTGAGCCAACTATTGAAGGATGAGTGTATTCCCCAGGCAGTCTAAGTGTGCAAAAGGATTCTCCTCCAAGACAGCAGCAGAGACAGACACCGAGACAGAAGACAGACATGCAGCAGACCAGTGGGTGAGAGGAGACCCTGCTGCCAATGGTCATCAGACTCACATCATAACATCCTTGTGTGGGATACTACAGAGTATGGGATTCATCTCATGGGCAGCAGGGAGCACAGTGGGACAGTATTTTTATTAGAAAGACATCACTAGAAGCAGAATGGAGGACAGGCGGGCAATGTGCAATACTGAATCCCAGTGGCTAGGTAAGAGGCTACCACTGTGGCAGTCAAGCGAGAGATGAAGACAGCTTGAACCAAGGCAGAGACGAGAAGAGAGAGGAAGGGTCAAAGAGGAATGAGGAAGAGCTCTCTGATCAGTCTCAAAGACAGGACCCTTCTCAAAAACTATACAAATGAGTCATCATATGCCCCAAAAGAAGTAGGTGGGATGACAGCAGAACACTCAGATACTACTAGGTTCAAACCTGGGCTTTGTTCTTTACTAGTTCTGCAACCTTGGGCAATTTACTTAACCCCTCTGAGTCTCACACTGATCACATGTAAATCACCAGTTGTGCTCCCACCTCTTATAGAGTTGTCAGGAGAAACAGGGATAAAAACTACAAAGCTCTAGCTTAGTGACCAACACATAATGGGGGGGGAGCTCAAAGAAAAAGAAAAAAGGTCTAAGAAACAGACCACTAAGATTCACACATACACTTACTTTCTTTGTGTTTCTAAACAAAGATATAAACATGTCTATATGAGGTTAACAATTTATTTCTGAGGCCCAGAAAGCCCTTATTTAGCTCTTCTATTAGTAGAGCCAAAGGGAGTAATTTAGAAGGATTTGTATCAAATGTTCAAATGTCTGTTTGGTTCAATTAGCATGTACTGAACACCCTCCAGTGGGGATGTTTGGCTTATACTAGAAATCCTGGGTGTTGCACAATCAACTTCCATTCATCAACTCTATAGATGATCTAATGATGCCTGAATGGTTTCTATGGCATCGACATCACAGAATTTCTCTGACGTTAGTCTCCTATTGCCTATGCAGGAGAAGAGGAAACGTGTTCAATGGCTTGTTCCTTTGACACACACACACACGCACACGCGCGCGCACACACACACACACTTACTTCCCAAGGTTTCTAACTACCATGCATCCTAACTCCAAATCACTCTGTTTTCAAGATTCCTCTAAATGGCGGCAGCTATGGCAGCAGCTAGCTTCTTTCTGCCTCTTTTCCTTGCTAGTGATGCTCATTTTGCCAGGAATAACTTTCATTCTCCTTCAAAATAACAATCGAAAGCCCATTCCTCCACGATGAAAGGTCCACAATGAAACATAACCTCTTCAGAAGGTATTTCCTGACTATAAAACTAGTAGATGGAAAAACAAAATCCAATGCGGGTGCAGTGGCGTGTGTCTGTAGTCACAGCTCCTCAGGAGGCTGAGGCAGGAGGATCTCATGAGCTCTGGAGACCAGCCTCGGCAGCACAGTGAGATCCCCATCCATTAAAAACAAACAAACGACAACAACAAAACAAAAAACAAAATCCACACCCTCCCTAGGCTGTGATTCTCAGTGCCTGACCTCAGAAAGCTGCTCTATAACTATGGGTTGAATAAATGGAATCACTTTTAATTTTTACAGGTATTTTCCCACAAATCACGGATGTGAAAAGAAATCCCTTATGGGATGTGATAGAACACTGGCAAGAGGGTAGCATGGTACCTCACACAGTTTTATAAAATTAAAATATATCAGAATTTAAAATATGATATTTAGCAACATGTATACAGCTAGAGGTCATTATCCTAAGCAAATTAATGCAAAGACAAAAAAATTAAATACCACATATTCTCACTTACGAATAGGAGCTAAACACTGGGTATACATGGACATAAAGATGAAAACAATAGAGACTGGGATCTAATAAAAGAGGGAGGAAAGGATGGGGCAAGGGTTGAAAAACTATCTACTGGGTACTATGCTGAGTACCTGGGTGACGAGACCATTTGCATCGCAAACCTTGGCATCACGCAACATACCCATGTGACACATTTGCACATGTAACCCCAAATCCAAAATAAATATTTAAAATGTGATGTTTTAAGATATAAAGTAGAGATAACATAGTAACAAAATCTGTATAGAAAAAGTACACCTATTATAAAACTAAGTGAAGAAGGTAGAAGAGCGAAATATATTCAATTTAAAACAATATTTATGGAGTACTTCCTTTACAAGTACACTTTACCGCAACACTGTCAACTATTATACCTAGCAAAACAAAACAAACAAAAACAAAAACAAAAAAGCCCAAAAAACCTCTGCTATGATATATATTCTTTGAGCACTGGTTTCCTCATCTGTAGAACTGAGATATATAAAACCTGATAATACCTAGAAACCCACAGTTTTTGTGATAATTAAATTAGAAAATGTCCATATATCACTGAGACATTGAAGATGTTTAATAAAAATTTACTGATGATTGCACTCAGTAATACCTCCTGCAATCTTTTTAAATTTTTTTGAGATGAGGTCTCACTCTGTTGCCCAGGCTGGAGTGCAGTGGTGCAATCACGGCTCAGTGGTCCAGCCTCATGGAGTCAAACAATCCTCCCACTTCAGCCTCGCGAGTAGCTGAGACTACAGGCACACACCACTACCATGCCCAGCTAATTATTTTTTGTAGAGACAGGGTCCTACTATGTTGCCCAGGCTGGTCTCAAACTCCTGGGCTCAAGGAATTCTCCTGCCTTGGCCTCCCAAAGTGTGGGATTACAGGCGTGAGCTACTGCACCCAGCCCCTCCTGTACTCTTTGTACTGTGCGCAGGGAGCACAAGCGGAGAGCTGATGGTGATGGCAGGGAGAGTGGTTTATTCTGGGACATCAATGAATCATTTTCTCCTTTCTCATATGACTATTCATTTAAATGAAACTAGCTCCCTCTCTTCATGCTTAGAGGATATATTACTAACATTGCTGCTTTAATTCTGATTATTCCATCTCTCCAATTCATTGCATAAAAAGGAGATATTTATTTGCTCAAATCAGTGTTTGAACAAAAATGTGAAGTAGAGAATTAAAAAAGAACATAACCAGTTACTTTTTTCTTTTCTTCTTTCTTTAGGATTACAGTGAGCTAAGAACGTGGTACTGAGAGCAGTACAGGTGATGGAAAGATTGGAAAAAATAGTTGCTAATATTTGATTAAATTGATCTTCCACATTGGAAAACTATGTGACACTCCATGTCATTTCTTTTTCTACAAATCCAGCAAGCTGGTTGTTGAGTAAATAATAAAAACTGGGTGTGGTTCTTGTCAGTTTCTTTTGAAGGTTTGGGACTCCTGGATAGCAGTGAAACCCTACGCGTTCTTAAACTACAAAGCGGGCTGTTAGTGAATATAAGCAGAATTTTCATTGCAGTCAGTCTTGTCAAGAAGTTGTTTGAAAGATATTTAGTCAAAGGTGCATAGAGTTTCTAATTAAGAATATTAAGCAAAAGCCACAGAATATTCTCCCCTTCAGAAAAAAACAATTCAGGTTGGGTGCGGTGGCTCACGCGTGTAATCCCAGCACTTTGGGAGGCTGAGGTGGGCAGATCATGAGGTCAGGAGTTTGAGACCAGCCTGGCCAACATGGTGAAACCCCGTCTCTACTGAATATTCAAAAATTAGCTGGGTGTGGTGGTACATGCCTATAATCCTAGCTACTCAGAAGGCTGAGGCAGGAGAACTGCTTGAACCCAGGAGGTGGAGGTTGCACCACTGCAATTCGGCCTGGGTGACAGGGCAAGACTTTGTCTCAAAAAAAAAAAAAGAATTAAAATGTGGCTCAAATCTGGAGTCTAAGCCAGCACGTAACAATGTTCCTTTAAAGCCACCTCTAGCATAACAATGAGCCCATCAGTCATTTGCTCTAGGAAACTTAAGAAAAAGAGATAACATAAGGCGTCTGGGTGGGGTGCAAATGTGTTACATTCTTCAATGTTCAGTAAGCACTACCTGTTATTTGCTTTTTAGTCTCCAAGTCTCTGGTTTGCTTCAGCACCTGGAGCAGCCGAGGTACCCCACTTAGTTCAGCCACCTCCAGTTTGTTGTCATTGTCTTCAAATACTAAGTTTCTCAAGGCCCCACACGCAGCTCGCTGAACATCTTCATTCTGAACTTTCAGGAGCTGCAGAAGCTTGGGGATGCCACAAAGCTGGTTAACCTAAGGAAGAAGTAGATGCATATTTCTAACATTAATTTTGATGTGGCATCAAGATATTCAATGTAACACGAACAGATGACGTTCACTGACGATGATTATAAACGTTCTTCATCAATAACTAAGTGTAGCGCAACTGAGACTCTTGCTATAGAACACAACCCAGCTACAAGGCATTATCTGTCATCAAGGAACTTATAGTAAATTTGGGAAGTTAAGACTGAAACCTATGAAATAAGTGAAGGGGAAGACAGAGTGATAAAGGGTACATAGATATGAGTTAAATAGAGTTAAGTGACAACAGTTTGGAGCATAATAAAAATGAAGAGAATTGGGAATCTAGGCAGTAAGGAAAGTTTTATGAAAATCCAAAATTATATAAGTTTTTTCCTAAGATAAAACTTTATAGTTCTTATAAAATGAACAGTAACACCTTCATCAATAGTAGAAGTAAAAATGCATTTACCATGTCAACCTCAGTAGTAATGCAAACTAACCCTAAATTCTTATAATCAATTGCATTGAGTATTATAAAAGACTTCTAAAACTTATGCAAGCACTCTAAGCAGATAACTTTACACTTTAACATGTGTTATTTAAAAAATACTCCTTCTATCCAAATACGTAAGAAAGCGCATGCTATTAGAGAAAGGGCATAACCAGGAATGGGAAACAAACTGATGGTTTAAATTCTAAAACTTATGGGTGTGTATGAAGGGGCCAAATAATCCTAATTTTAGCAAGGAGATTTTCTGTTTTAGTCTGAAAATATTATCTAATCAGGCCGACTGTAATCCTAGCACTTTGGGAGGCCGAGGCGGGTGGATCACCTGAGGTCAGGAGTTCGAGACCAGCCTGGCCAACGTGGCAAAACCCTGTCTCTATTAGAAATACAAAAATTAGCTGGGTGTGGTAGCACACACCTATAATCTAAGCTACTTGGGAGGCTAAGGAAGGAGAATCGCTTGAACCCAGGAGGTGGAGGTTGCAGTGAGTGGAAATTGCGCCACTAAATTCCAGCCTGCGGGACCTGAGACTCCATTTCAAATATATATATATATATATATATATATATATATATATATATATATATTAGAAGGTAGACCCAGGGTTGGTGAAATAAAACATTAGGTTGTAGACTGAAGGCTTTCCTTCTTATGCATAGGCTTCCATTCACATCTGATTTTGAAACTTTTAAGTTGGCAAGAGCTGTTGGTAAAGATCTCATTTTCACTATCTTAATGCAAAATTTTGGAGGAAATAAGTTTTCATGAATGGGCATGAGCTTCCCTTTTGAACGAAGTTTGTCACTTAGGAAGGACACCCTAACTGCCAGCAGTTTACGCTCCAGGGAGAGCTGCACACCTGGCCTGGGGCATATTTGCATATTTTCTATGGATCAGGCTCTAGCCTCCCTTTCATAGACAGATCAATGGTATTTAGGACACTGCCCTCCAATATTACGTATTCCTTTGACAGGACTGGAGAAAAGACTAGAAAGGCAGAAATAAATATCACAATTATAAAATAATCTAAATAAAAATAATAGCCACAATGATAATAATCACAATCATCATAATAAAGCAAAAATTACAACTCTTCTCCCTCCTACTTCTAACATTAAGAAGTGTCAGTAGAGGCTGGGTGCAGTGGCTCACGCCTGTAATCCCAGCGTTTTGGGAGGCTGAGGTGGGCAGATCACGAGGTCAAGAGATCGAGACCATCCCAGCCAACATGGTGAAACCCCGTCTCTACTAAAAATATATATATAAAAAAAAATTAGCTGAGCATGGTGGTGTGTACCTATAGTCCCAGCTACTCGGGAGGCTGAGGCAGGAGAATTGCTTGAACCCGGGAGGCAGAGGTTGCAGTGAGCCAAGATCGCAGCACTGCACTCCAGCCTGGGGGAGAGTGAAACTCTATCTCAACAAAAAATAAAAAAAGTGTCAGTATAGTGTTAGGAGTTTTATATACATTATCTAATTAATAGATTGCAAGAAGCTTAAGAAGAAAGAACTCTTGATTCCTTTAAGGCTTCACTGGCTGTAATAAGGAATAATACTTCCACTTGCTGGCTCCCTTTTGAGGAGACATTTGCAGAAGAAGAGACAGACGGGAGAGTGGGTACAGCAATTTTGTTGGACTGTATGTAAAGCCATTTAAATATATGATAAAGATTTCTTAGCTGTCAAGTAAATCTAGTCCAACAGATTATCTATTTGATCACTTCATCCATTCCCATTATAGGCTGAGTATCCCTATCTGAAAATCTGAAATCTGAAATACTTCAAAATCTGAAACTTTTTGAATGCTAACATAATGCTCCAAGGGAGTAATTCAGATCTTGGATTAGGAATGCTCAACCAATGTAATGCAAGTATTCCAAAACCTGAAAAACCCCAAATTCAAAATACTTCTGGCCCCAAGCATTTTGGATAAGCGATACTTAACTTGTATTACACTTCCTTAAAAGCAAAAACAAAAAACAACAACAAAAAAACCCAACACAATTTATGTTAAAACAATCTGTAATTCATGTTTCCCTAATTCCCTAGTTCTAACTTCATGGTAAGGTTTTAAGGTAAATTCATACTTTTTTTTTTTGAGACGGAGTCTCACTCTGTCGCTCAGGCTGGAGTGCAGTGGCACAGTCTTGGTCCATTGCAACCTCTGCCCCCTGGGTCCAAGCAATTCTCCTGCCTCACTCAGCCTCCCTATAGCTGAGACTACAGGTGTGCGCTACCATGCCCAGCTAAGTTTTGCATTTTTAGTGGAGACAGGGTTTTGCCAAGTTGGCTAGGCTGGTCTTGACTTCCTGACCTCAAGTGACTTGCCTACCTTGGCCTCCCAAAGGGCTGGGGTTACAGGCATGAGCCACCACGCCTGGCCGGCTTCTTCCTTTTAATAAGTTAAATGGCAGAATGAAAGGCTTTGACTGGCAAAACAGCACTGTGGTATACATATCCATGTCTTCTGAGTGAAATCTGCTATTCTGTTACCATGCCACATTGCCTACCTTTAAGTTTTTTGAGAAAATATAAGTTTATAATACAAATTCATACTTTTATAAGCTTTCTAAATGCCAGATAGACCAAATCTTCCCAGTAACAGTATACATAACAGATGCAAAAAGAAAATCCTATTGTCCTGAGGTACTTTGTCAGCTTTAGAAATATTTTATTAACTTAATTCATAAGTTGCTTTCTTCAAAATATGATGGGAAGTGGCTTGCTAGCCATCCTGCAATTCAAGCTGCAATGACAGAATTAGTACAAGTGGCATTACGGAAGCCTGCCCAGCTCAGACCTGCTCCCTTACCCTGTCACCTTTATCACCTTGGCTTTCAGCACTTGCTCTAGCCCGGAAAGAGAGAACTACAGACGCTCCAGTGCTCAGATAAAGGCTGAAATCCGGCTACAGCCCTATTTACTGTATGACTTGACTCCCTGGTGTCTGGCACTTATCCCAAGTTTAAAAATAGACTTTACTTACTTTCATCCATTTTATCAAGCAAATGGATATAAATCCTGCTGAATGCAAGAAGTTAATGATCTTCTCTTTGCATTGAACTAGAAGATGGTAGGTGATGAATCCTATCCGCATTAGGACCAATGTCAAATATGCCGCTCTTGTCCCTTAACATTCAGGGAAGAAGCTAGCACCAGAAAGGTTTGTTGAATTTCCTAATTATACTGAATCTTCGGGGTATTTTTCCCTCTTTTGGGAAAAGGAAAAAAGAAACAGACTACCATGAATGTTTCAGAACTTCGAAAAAATTCTTGTTTGAGTTGGTTTCTAAATACATGAAAGCCCAGAGTCACATATGAGAATTTTAACTCTCTCTGTGGCTTTATTCTGATTCTCTTCCCTGCCAATCATAAAATCAGTAAATGATGAGGACTTCTGGTTGCAAATAAGCACCGAGAACACACAGCCTCTGCTGAGGCGAAGGCTCTCTCCGGCCCTGGAGCCTCAGCTCTCATTTCTTCCTGTCTGGAAGGTTCTGCCCTCTCTGCCTTTCCTCCTGCAAAGCTCTAATTATCCTGTGGGACCCAGCTCAAATGTCACCTCCTCTATGAAATGTCACTCCCTTTCTCTCCTTTCCCTCCCATTAGAATTAATCACTCCCTGTAAACTGGCATAATCTTTCCGGAAGGCAAGTGGCAATATGTGTCAAAACTTTTAAAACATTCACTTCTAGTAGCCTTTATTGGGAAACAATGTGAAATGCAGACACATACTAACAGGCAAAAATAGTGACTACATCATTTCTAATAGTAGAAAATAAGAAATCATAAACATCCAGCAATGAGAAAGACTGGTTGATGGTTGACACAAACCCATATGTTGAGGTATCCATGGGAGAGGCAGAGCTGACAGACACTTTATTAGCCTTACAGTTCCCTCATTAGTCACATGGGAATTATTGTGTAAGATGAGCAATTACCAAAATAAAGAGATGGAGGAAGATTTACCAAGCAAATGGAGAGCAAAAAAAAAGCAGGAGCTGCGTTCCCAGTCTCTGATAAAATAGACTTTAAACGAAGAAAGATCAGAAGAGACAAAGCAGGGCATTACATAATGGTAAAAGGATCCATGCAACAAGAAGAGCTAATGATCCTAAATATATACAAACCCAATACAGGAGCACCCAGATACATAAAGCAAGTTCTTAACGACCTACAAAGAGACTTAGACTCGCACACAATAATAGTGGGAAACTTTAACATGCAACTGTCAATATTAGACAGATCAACGAGACAGAAAATTAACAAGGATATCCAGGACTTGAACTCAGATCTGGACCGAGCAAACCTAATAGACATTTACAGAACTCTCCACCCCAAATCCACAGAATATACATTCTTCTCAGCACCACATCACACCTACTCTAAAATTGACCACATAATTGGAAGTAAATCACTCCTCAGCAAACGCAAAAGAACGGAAATCATAATAAACAGTCTCTCAGACCAGAGTGCAATCAAATTAAAACTCAGGATTAAGAAACTAACTCAGAACCGCACAACTTCATGGAAACTGAACAACTGGGTCTTGAATGTTGACTGGATAAACAATGAAATGAAGGCAGAAATAAAGATGTTCTTCAAAACCAACAAGAACGAAGACATAACGTACCAGAATCTCTGGGAAACATTTAAAGCAGTGTCTAGAGGAAAATATATAGCAATAAATGCCCACATGAGAAGCAAGGAAAGATCTAAAATCGACACCCTATCATTAATATGGAAAGAGCTAGAGGAGCAAGATCAAAAAATCTCAAAGGCTAGCAGAAGACAAGAAATAACTAAGATCGGAGCAGAACTGAAGGAGACAGAGACACAAAAAACCCTTCAAAAAAAATCAATAAATCCAAGAGCTGGTTTTTTGAAAAGATCAACAAAATAGTCAGACCACTAGCCAGATTAATAAAAAAGAAAAGAGAGAAGAATCAAACAGATGCAATAAAAAACGATAAAGGGGATATCACCACAGATTCCACAGAAATACAAATTACCATCAGAGATTACTACGAACAACTCTATGCACATAAACCAGTAAACCTGGAACAAATGGATACATTCCTGGACACTTGCACCCTCTCAAGCCTAAACCAGGAAGAAGTCGAGACCCTGAATAGACCAATAACAAGAGCTGAAGTTGAGGCAGCAATTAATAGCCTACCAACCAAGAAAAGCCCAGGTCCAGATGGGTTCACAGCTGAATTCTACCAGACATACAAAGAGGAGCTGGTACCACTCCTTATGAAACTATTCCAAACAATCCAAAAAGACGGAATTCTTCCCAAATCATTTTATGAGACCAACATCATCCTGATATCAAAACCTGGCAGAGACTCAACAAGAAAACTTCAGGCCAATATCCATGATGAACATAGATGCAAAAATCTTCAATAAAATACTGGCAAACCGATTGCAACAGCACATCAAAAAGCTTATCTATGAAGTAGGCTTCAACCCGGAGATGCAAGGCTGGTTCAACACGAAATGCACCACATAAACAGAACCAAGACAAAAACCACATGATTATCTCAACAGATACAGAGAAGGTCTCCGACAAAATTCAACAGCCCTTTATGCTAAAAACTCTCAATAAACTAGGCATTGGCAGAACGTATCTCAAAATAATAAAAGCTATTTATGATGAACCCACAGCCAATATCATACTGAATAGGCAAAAACTAGAAGCATTCCCTTTGAAATCTGGCACTACACAAGGATGCCGTCTCTCCCCACTCCTATTCAGTATAGTAATGGAGATTCTAGCCAGAACAATCAGGCAAGAAAAACAAATAAAGGGTATTCAATTAGGAAAGGAGGAAGTCAAATTGTCTCTATTTGCAGGGGACATGTTTGTATATTTAGAAGACCCCATTGTCTCAGCCTAAAATCTCCCGAAACTGATAAGCAACTTCAGCAAAGTCTCAGGATACAAAATCAATGTGCAAAAATCACAAGCATTCCTATACACCAATAACAGACTTAAAGAGAGCCAAATCAGGAACAAACTGCCATTTACAATTGCTACAAAGAGAATAAAATACCTAGGAATACAACTAACAAAGAATGTAAAGGACCTCTTCAAGGAGAACTACAAACCACTGCTCAAGGAAATAAGAGAGGACACAAACAGATGGAGAAACTTTCCATGCTCATGGTTAGGAAGAATCAATATCGTGAAAATGGCCATACTGCCCAAAGTAATTTATAGATTCAGTGCTATCCCCCATCAAGCTACCAATGACCTTCTTCACAGAACTGGAAAAAACCACCTTAAACTTCATATGGAACCAAAAGAGAGCCCGCATAACCCAGTCAATTCT